>JASUDE010000218.1:0-77405 GCA_034509685.1 Colletotrichum cereale | reverse complement strand
GTGGAGGAAAGTTAGTGTAAAGGTCAAAGAGGTAGAAAGTATGTGGACGTGCGTCACTCACTATGATGCGTCACTCACTATGCATGTACGTTATCATGATTTTCCTGCATCAGGTCAATCAGGCTAGACTGATGCTAGGGTTTGGGACGACCTGACAGCAAATGATGTTTCCTAAGGGTAGTATTGAAACTGAGACCTTGATGTTATTACAATATCACTCTAAAGTGAACGTAATGATTCTGTCAAGAGTTATAGCACACAGCACCGCATACAGTAATGGATCAAGAAAGGCTTAGTTCTATGAACATAGAGTTGCGGAACTAGAGGTCTTATGCGGACAAATTGTGCGAGTAATGAGTGAAACGCTGTTTGCAATAGCATTAGATGGCACGTAAGAATCTGGTTACAGAGTGCGAGTAATGCATAACAGTGATAACAGCATATGAGGTTATCGTCACAGATTCTAAAAGTGGCTCTTATGTTGATTTAGCCCCTTGCATAACTCTTATGTGATCTACTAGCTAAGTTACTACCTACGTTAGGCGTCACAGTAATTAACAAAGCCCATTACTAACACGGATGAAATATCAAAAACCTCTGAGCACTCTTCTAATTCTTGGCCACTTAGTAACCAGAACCAAGTGTGAGTCATCAGATATTTCTAGCTTCCGCTTCTTTAACTCTGATCCGAAGTGAGTAGCAAGGTGGGGGTCTAAAAGCACTTGACATAGGTTTGTCGCTAGATTGCAAATCAGGAATCAACAAACCAGATCTCTCAGTCGACAGCGCAATTCGATATCTTGCCTATGGCTTATCAAAGCTTTCAGGAAACCAAAATTTTGATATTAACGCTATGCCTGGAAGAAACAGGATGTAACGCTACCTGGGTCGAACGGCAAAAGACAAGTCGTGGTGACTGTTGCTCATTCGTTAAATCCCACACTTGTTTCCGGATGCCTCACTCATTATGGTTAAGGCAGTGACCCTGAGTAAAATCTGGAATGATACCCGCTGCCATTCTCCCACTTGTTCATCCCCATTCTTGATGCTTGTACATGTTTACTTCTTTCCCGGACGCATTTCGTACTCCTCAATGCCTGACACGTTGTTCGGCTTCGTGCGCCTGATTGTAATATCATCGGAGTAAGCATAGGATTCGAAGCCCTTGATTCTGTATTTTGCGGCAAGCGGGCCCAGCTCAATCAGTCCAGCAATGATTATGCCAATGCTGACCTCGATGGCGGACCAGGTAAAAACAGGGGCTGCGTCGACTGGAATCCATGTTAATTTTGGAACGATGGATTGGGAGAGAAGCCACTTACAGAGCTGGTCGCTAGAACCCACGAGTTTTACAAGAGCCGCAAGACGGATGATATTTGCAATGGTCGCTCTGCGTCCGGTTAGCTGGGGAAGAAGAGTGGCAATCCAAGACTTGAACGTACAATATACCGAGTCCGAAGATACCATAAATGTACAGCTTCAGTCTCGGGTTCAGGCCCCGGCCTCTCATCATGATCCAGGGCGAAATCATCAATAGCCCATCCAAAGCCGCCGTTACAATGCATAGGGCATATCCCATGTACAGCTGACCTTGGAGTGGTAGGCATTCCCCCTTAGCGTTCGCTTCGAACATTCTCCATGCATGATCAATCGGTTTGCATTGGACGAGCAGGTAAATGATGAAGGCAGCGCTGATGAGCACATCCATAGCAATAGAAACCCAAAAGAGACGAGTAAGAATCTTGGAGTGCGAAAGATGAATAAAAGTAAGAGCGATACTTCCTTTCATTGCAGAGGTAAGAACCACGTAAATGATCTCCAGAAAAAAGATCACCTTGAGCGCGGTTGCAATCCCAGGAATGGTGGCTTGTAGGATATGACCGCCGATGCCGCCCCCGACTCCCGCAACAAGAAGACCGTAAAGGGCTCCATATGCGCCCTACAATCGTTCGGTCAGAATGGTGTAGCGAAAAAGACGTCAATCTAGGATGTACGAACTAGTGCAACCACAAGCAACGCATCATTGGGTTGGAATGCTTTTGTGATGAATATCCGAGTATAGAGACGGGCACCGACGGCAATGGTGTTGAGGACCAGGAAGACACCTCCCACCGCAAGCATTTCCATGCCCGCGTTCGTGATCGCCATTGTGATGGTGGTGAAAGAGGATGTCTGGGGAAGAAATGTACAAATGGGAACGAGTAGACAACGGTAGTCAACACACGAATATTTGACTTCCTCCGGACGAGCCGACGCAAGAATTGATGTGGGTGCTAGGACAGCTAAATAGGTTGGATACGAATGCGGATACTCTTGCTTCGAGTCAAATTCATTAGCGTGTAAGAACTGACATAAAGGTGCACTGCAAAACCATGCGATTGGTAGACTGGAATCTTATTCAAGGGCAAGGCTGTTTGGTCTGGAGTACTGGTAGTTTCGTGGGGCGTTTGAAACCTTAGAAAAAGGAAATGATGGCGAAGCTTTCAGACCGTTGTCGCTGGGATGGGCCAGATACCGGACCTTCAGCTGCCATCTTCTAATCAGATTACTGTGCATATCATAGACTGGGCATACGTACTCCGATCCGATGATATCATTTGCAGATATTGAAAACCGGTTGGGAACAGTCATTATGATACAAGATGCGTTATGTAGCAGCGAGCATGTTAGACATACTGTGGTGCTGGCGCATAGTCAGAAACCTTCTATTATTGCATCATTTATTCACAGCCGTGTTGGGGTACCGCTGTACCCGTGCGCCCCCCAAAGGGACCGCCTTGGATGCGTCCCTCAGTAGTGCTGGCGCAAGGCTCGTGTCGTTGGGCACGTGGTTGTCGCCATGGCTAGCGACGTCAACGGGTGTCAACTCCCTGTCCAACACATGTCGGGATAACTTAGTCGATACCACCGGGCCCGACGTGTATTTCATATTCACCTGCCTGCCCGGGGATGTCATAAGGATCTCCTGAACTTTAATGACGATGATTAGCGGCGGGAGCGGATGCCAGCGTCCTTACAAGGGAATGAGATATGGCCTAGCCTCATCCCCAGTCAAAAGTCCAGGCTCGTACGATAAGCGGCTGGCCCAAATTGCCTTCGGGCATATGAAGTCCTCCATAGACCCCGTGTTAAACTACCTTTGCGAGATTCGAGACGCAATCGTTACCCAAACTTGGTGGTCAATTCGCTTTTCTTAGTACATAAGCTCGAGCCGGGGAGCTCAATGACATGACATTGACAGAAGGTTTGAAAGAGGGAATCTCTACCATGGTTGTCTTCAATCATGTCGGCGGACGCCGTCCTGCTGCACCATTATTGTTCGCGTGTAGTGGGCCACAGTTGAAATGAGCTCTGAACCACCAATCGGTTGCGGTACCAGGCACACAAAGTGCGGGACCAAATCTGAGTCAGTAAAGTGCTATTTAGCTAGTTAGCCATATTATTTTCTTCCCTCTCAACTCCAACTCAGTCCTTACCCCTTTCCAATATTAATCTGACTTCACTCACAGCACAATGTCAGTGTTGTCAGCAAGCGACTTTTCTGAACCAAAATTCTCTAAATAGTCGATTTGTGCTGTCAAAACTGATAGAGATATGTCCCTAATTTCTTTTTCCTACAAAACGGGAGGGCCAGATGGTCTGTGCAAGCAAGACTTTTGCTGGTACCTTGCTGACGTAGATTTAGTCCGTTGTTAGTTTATCTCGTACTGCTACAAAATATTGAGGTCTAGCACAGATAATAGACGCTACTTTACAGGTCTACGTGCTGTAGCCTAGGATGCGAGAAGGTAATTACTACTGGTTTTTTTTAACAGTAGCGTCTCTGTCACAGAACTAACATAGCATTCAAAACAAGAAGAAAGGAGTTCTAAGCAGACTATTAGACAATCTATGTGCAAATCTCGAGTAATTATGCCGGTAGGAGCGAGTCATTGCCCAGAAGACAACCTTGCTGTACAATACACAATCCACAGCACAAATCAGCTTCCGATATTCAGCCGCAAATGCAAACAGGACCATTACGCCTCATCGGCGACATAACTAATTGCGGCAATAATGTCACTGGATTATGTGGGCGGGCATGCACCTCAGGGATAGTCGATATTGAATTGAGGGTTTCTCAATCTGACGGACTTGACAGAACTATCAAGAGCATCGCCGATACATTGAGATTATGCAGGAGCTGTACTGGTCGGTCAGCAACAGCAATGCCATTCAAAGGGCGCAAGAGACAAATTCCTCGTCGAACCGACTCATTCGACAATTCCAAAAGCTAGATGGCCAGACGCCCGCATTAATCAGCTGGTCCTGCAGTTGCGAAAGATCGCGCTGCGGCCCGACTTATGAGGCATTTAAATATAATGCAACCCGTTAGCGAACACATCAAATCTCGCCAAGAACCCTTCTCTCACTGTTTGGACACGGACCGCGGGCTTCACGAAGCGCCTTGGTCAAAAACTCATAGCATTACTACCAGGGTTGGGCCCCGATCGGCAACTTGGATAGACTTGGATAACAGGTCAACTTGGATAACATAACTTTGGGGCCAGGAATTAGCCAGAAACTGATTTTATGCCCAGGCTAAGCCATTTTGGGCACCATCTCCATCAGCTGAGTCTGCTCTTACTGAACTCTCTTTATCCCTCCTTTGCTACATTAACGTAGCCTACATACCTAGATAAGAGAGCCGTTTTGCCAGCCCTGCGGAGGGCTAAGATCCAGGTAACTAACTGCCTTCCGCCTACATCAATCGCCGTGGGATACTTTTTGGACCCCATATAAGTTTGGCAGATTGAGCAGATTCCTGTTCCTTCCGAAATAGGAAGGCGGTAAGGTTGGTGATCTTGTAAGCAAGAGTTGACTTGGCGGCATTAGCTAATCATCAAAGTATCAGCAAGATGTTTCCGCTGAGCACGTATATTTCAATAGTAAAACATCAGGAATAAAGGAGTGGAAAACTAGCAAGTTTCCATATTCAACTTGCACTTTCTCGAAGATTTACCCATCACCAGCATAGGCCTGCTTCGTCTTTTACTGTTACCTGATCTTACCAGATACCGTCACCACTCACCAGAAACCCTGGGCGACACCGGACAGTCTATCGGTGTGGCGCGCTCGTGGCGCATTGCGATAACTGTGAAGCCGTATCCGCGTATCCACCATGACGCGTCTACAATCCTCCCCTACCTCTGGCCCTCTCTTCGGTCTGCAACTAAATTCTGAGAGTAAACCAGCTCTGTACTTTCCCTCCATGGACGCGCATCGGTATTTCCAACGAAGCACAAATGAATATGATTGATCATCATTTTCGTACACTAGTGGCTACGGGGTCGAAGAACACTGGTACACCCTTCGTTGCAATGGAGTACATGTGCTAATTTGCCATTATCGCGTAGTCTCTGCCCCGCATCGGGAATGAACAACATAAAGGGGAGGTGCTTGGCGATCGCATTAAGCTGTTAGAAGGAAGGTGGTATTGCACTTCGCGCTAGCTACCATTAGAGCAATAATTCTTGCCTTACCTTGAACACGCTTGACGCGGTCTGAAAGGTGATTCGCCCGCTGATTGATAGCGGATCTGCATCATGCCCTCTTGGGCAGGTGGTACGGAACATGCTGCGACAATGAGCAACAACGGCCCGTAGTGAAGTGGGCAGGCGGTTAACCAGTTGCTAGAACAAGCCCCTGTGACCGTGACAACAGACTTCGTTGAATACTATGAAGACACTATGAAAGCAAGATATGTTTTCCTCCCGATTTCGTGCTAATGGCGAAAGGCCTTCTCTGTTCGTATCCTCGCCGCCCTCAACCCGCTCACTATGAAGTACTCTCTCATCGCGTCTCTGGTTATTCAGAGCAGTGTGGTGCTCGCAGAACTACTGCCTGTATACCTGCAAGGACCGACGCCATCGCACTTCAGGTGAGATCACACCAGATCAGACCGTCAGACAACGACTGACATTTCGCAGAGACATAGTTCGTAACGACACGTACGACTTTGGGTGCAGAGCTGTTGCGAAACCAAGCGAGGATGGCAGCCACTACAGACTTCATGCTTGGCTGACCGAGGAGCAGATTGAGTATTTGTCCAAGGAGTATGAGCTGGTGCCAGAGATCTCGATTCACAGGAGAAATTTGGACAAGAGGGCCACTGCTCCCATCGGAACCGGGGACCGCTTCGGTGCTGGAACAATCTCACCTGTCGGCCTTGGAACGCAAGCTTCCGGAAAGACTATCGCCAGCATCATGAACGTCGCCGAGATCAAGTCAGCCGCCGACGCCCTCGTCAGAAATTACGGCATCGGCTCTCTGACTTTGCCCTCCAAGACCTTCAACGGCGCTTCCCAGTACGCTTACTACGCTGGGGCTGGAGCAGACAAGTCAAAGTACCATTTGTACTTTAGTGCGGCAGTGCATGCTCGCGAGCGCGGTGGTCCGGACAACATCATCTACTGGATATCAGATTTGCTCGCCGCAAACAAGTCCGGGAGTGGCCTTAGCTACGGCAAGAAGACCTACACCAATGCCCAAGTCAAGAGCGTCCTTGCCGCCGGTATCGTCTTCTTCCCTCTTGTGAACGCGGACGGCGTCGCCTACGACCAATCTTCTGGGTCTCTCTGGCGAAAGAACCGAAACACCAAATCTGGCTCTAGCGGTAGCTCCATCGGTGTCGATATCAATCGCAACTTTGACTTCCTTTGGAACTTTAAGAAGTACTTCGACGCTTCCGAGGCACCCGCCTCCACTTCGCCGAGCTCGGAGGTTTTCTACGGTACTGCTGCTGCCTCGGAGCCTGAGACCAAAAACCTCGTCTCCGTCTACGACTCCTTCCCCAATATCAGATGGTTCATGGACATTCATTCCGCCGTCGGCGATCTTCTCTACAGTTGGGGCGATGACGACGACCAAACGGCCACGTCCACCATGAACTTCCTCAACTCTGCCTATGATGGGAAACGTGGTCCTGTGGGCGACTCCGCGTACAAGGAGTACATTCCTGCCGCCGACCTCACCAACATCAGGACTGTCGCCAGTGCCACTGTCAACGCCATGAAGGCAGTTGGTGGCCGTGTATACACGTCTATCCAAGCAGTCGGCCTTTACCCTACCTCTGGCGCCAGTGATGACTACGCATTTTCCCGCTTCTGGGCCAAGCCTGGTGTCAACAAGGTTTATGGATATACGTTGGAGTTTGGCCCTTCTGGTAACTTTTATCCAACCTCGGCCGAGTTCAACACAAACATCCTGGACACGAATGCGGGATTCATGGATTGGGCATTGGCTGCGATTAGCGTTGGTCTGAAATAACGGCAGCGGGTTTTAATCCCCTGTCTTTGTGGACATGATCCTAGGTAGAATGATGATAATGATGTCCAGGGCAGCTGCTGCCTCCTATGACACTATTTTTTGTTACAGGCTTGTGTTAGAGTGGCTCTTCTTACAGATTCCTGTGTTTGCCTAGGAGACTGATAAGATGAGCACCGAGATAGTGAACATCCATAATGTCGCGATGCCTTCACCGGCATCGCCAGCTCCGTGAGGATTCTTCTGGAACCTGGAATAACTTTACTCCGGCTCCCTACTAGTTGGACCTATACGTAGTCTATATATTTCTACACTTTAGATCATATAACCCTATATATAGAAATCTAAGCCGTTTTCCTATATTATTTCCTACCTAAAAAGTAACTCTATAATAGTTATAAGCCTAGCTTATACTATACCTCTAAACTACTATATCTAAAACGTACTATTTAGCTAGGAACCCTCTCTTAAATAAACTATCTCTTACTTTTAATCTTAAATCTTAATCTATTATATCTCTATAATTAACTTTATTACTACTAACTACTAAGAAGCTTAGGTCTTAAGGTGATTAGCCTTTATAGTATCTATAACACAGCCCTCTTAGCAGCCGTTCCGGATCTAATAGGAATAGTTAGGCTGCAATAGTAGTAGAGTATCACACTAGCGTCTTATAAAGTAACGTAGTGTAAAGGTAAAGAATAATAGAAATAAGTAATAATAAAGAAACTAAATAAAGGTTATAAAATAAAAGATAGGTCTTAGAAGTAAGGTATTATTATAGTTAACCTTCCTACTAAAGGAGGTTAATAGCGTAGAGGATTATATACTTTATAGGTATATAAATATATATATGCCTATAGGGATGTCTTCTTCTAGCCTATCTATCTACCTTATTCTATAATAAGTACCCCCCTTTAGAAGAAACACTTATCCTAAGTGTACTAAAATATAGAATAGAAAGTTACTATTAATCTGCTATATTATCTACTACTTTTCTCCTATATCTTATATATTCCTCTTTTACTTATTATCTCTAAAATTAATTCCTATAGTATAGCGCTTCTTACTACTACCTTAAGCTAAGGTAGCTAGTAAGTTAGGTTAGCGTATATGCTTAGTAGTACGCTAGGGAATTATAACTAATAAGGCGTAAGTAGATTAAGAAGCTAGGGTAAGCGTGTAAGCATCCCTAATAGTGTTAGAGAGTTTCTCCTTTATACTAGTAACTTTATTAACTAAGGCTTTAAACTTATTACCTTTAAACTTATTAAGGGTATTAAGGTTATTAGCCTTCTTATTAAGTAGGGTAACCTTCTAAGTTAGCTTCTAAAGTTAATAGTTAAAGCTGTTAATAAGGGCCTTTAGATACTTAGATTTCTTAGCCTTCTTATGTAGATTCTTAGTAATCTAGTAAATACTATTAAAGTGCTTCTTAATAACTAGCTTATAAGACTTAGCGGTAGCTGCTGCTATGTTAGTAATCTTATAGGTAACGTTAGCCTTAGCGACGTAGTTATTAACTTTTACATCTAGATTAGTAATATAGTTTTAAATTATATTAAGGAGAATAGTTTAGCTTTAGGTATTATACGTATATATAATCTTTAGGATAGAAATTAAGTCTAATTACTAAAGTAGTAAAAAAGTGCTTATAACTTTAGAGTTACTTTATCTTACTTAGTATATAAAGGTAGAGCTAATTAACACTATATAAGAAGAAAAGTTATTAGACTAAAGCTTATTCTTCTTATACTTAGAAAGTATATTCTCTATAGGAGTAGTAACTATTTAGTAGAAGTATACGTTAGATAAGAGAGAAGTATGCTAGTTAGTAATACTATTCTTATAATAGTTATAGAAATCCTCTAGCTAGATGTAAATCTTATAGATAAAAGTATTATTAGTATAGTTTTTAACTACCTCCTTAAAGCGCTTAATAGCCTTAGCGTAACTAGGGATACTAGACTCCTTCTTATTAGTAGTTTTAGAAGTATTCTTTTTAATAGTTTTACCTATATTTTTCTTTAGGGTTACTAGGTTAGTTAGTATAACTAGCGTAATATAGGCCTTAGTCTTTACGTTACTATAGATCTTAGTGAGAGTAGCACTATTAAGGCTACTACCTATAGTATAAATATACTTATTAACTATTTTATAGTAAGTAACTTTAAACGCGTAACGCTTTATACGTTTTTTATACTTTAGCTTAGCCTTATAGTCCTTAATCTATTATAAGGTTTCCTTAGCGTTTTCCTCTATTTTATAAGGTATATTATAGAGGTTAGTATTAGTAGAGGAGATAAATAACTTAGAGTTATTACTAAAGTCCTTATTATAGCTAGTGTTTACTTTATTAGTGTTAATAACTATAGTGTCTATAGTATTATAGTTATTAATATAGCGTTAGTTTCTAGTAGAAGAGGTTCCCTAGGTAGTAGGGATGTTAACTAATTTAAAGGTAGACTTTAGGGGGTGTAATAACTACTAAGTCTAGGTCTAGTTAGTAGCCTTAGTAGTCTTATTATTAATAAAAGGGTTAAAGTTAATCTCGTCCTAGTTTATAGGATTATTAGGAGTAGGTAAAAAGCGCTAGGGATCTACTATAGTAGCTTACTATATAGTTTTTAGTAAAGTACGCTAGAAGGGAGTATAAGTCTTATTATATTACTTTATAATAGGTAAGGGGAAAGTAGTAAATAGAAGTATTAGAAGGTAGTAAAAAGTAAAGAAATCGTAAGGTTTACGTTTATAATAAATAGTATATAAAAAGGGAAAAATAGAGGGTTAGTAGGTAGGTAAGTTAATATACCTTTTTCTAGCTACTAACTATTAAAGGTAAAAAAGGTATAACTACCTATTATAAGTAGGTGCTTCTTCCTCCTTTTAAAAAGAAAAATAAATATAGTTATTCTAGTAAAAACTATTATAGAAACTATATATCTTAATAAAGAAAAACAGGCTAAAGGCCTTTCTATAAGTTATTATTACCCTTATTAAGAGAATAAATACTTTATTATTATTAAAACTAAATTAGGGACTATAGGATTCCCTAAGGCGTTTATAATACTTTATAAATTGTCTGCAGACGTCTATAGTAGGGTCTAAAGGAAGTTAGCTAAGGCTGGTTTTTATCCTTACTTTTTTATATACTTAGTAGCTTAATTAATTAGTTATTCTTCCTTATAAGTCTTAACGAGGTTGCTAGCGTTAGGCTTAAGATTCTTATAAGGTTCCTATATATTAGAAGCTAGTAAGTACCCTTTCTACTTAATGAGATACTTAACTAACGGCTAGGTTTTCCTCTAGGTTACCTTATAATTTATAATTCTCTTAACTTTATACTCCTCTATTCTATTAACTTTTACTAGTTTAAGAGGGATCTCTTTATAACTAAATAGGTCTTCTTTATCTAGCGCTTTTTATAACTATATTATTAATACTACTAGGTAAACTCTTTAGTAGGCTAGTAAGTTAAGTTTATAGGCGTTAGGCCTAACTACCTAAGTAATATAGAAAGGTCTAGTACGCTATAGAGACTACTTCCTTTTAGGTTTTTTAGGTAGTAAATATCCTTTACTAAGGTAAAAGAATACCTTATTACTTATAGTAAAGTTTACTAAGTAATAGTGTTAGTTATATTACTTTTTTCTTATTACTTCTACTATATTAATAAGAGTCTATACTTCTGCTTAGTAAGTATTATATAATACGTTAATTAATTCTAATAGGATCCCCTCTTTACTAACGTACTTTAATATAGTTTTAGAATAAAACCCTAGTACTAGTTTATTTAGTAATTAGCCTATTATTATAGTAAGTAAGTTATTAAGAGAGTGTTAGAGGGATGGTAAGATGTTAATCTATAGTATGTTAGGGTTAGTATACATATAGAAATAAATAGTAATCTTAACTGTTTAGTTTATCTTCTTACTCTACCTATTAGTCTAAGGGTAATACGTAGTAGAAATAAGTAATCTTACCTTTAGGGCCTTAAAGATCCCTACTTAGACTACTAAGATAAACTTTAGGTTATAATTACTAATAATAGCGTTTAGTAGGCCTTAGTTATATAACATAAGTGTTTAAAGAAGTACCTAGGCCTACTAGTAAGCTTTATACTTAGTGTAACCTAAAATAAGTAGAACTTTTTTACTAAACTTATACGTTATAGTATAGAGGTAGTTAAATACGTTAAAGTTAAGTAATACCTAGAAACTATTTTAGGTTAAAACTTTTAGTATATTAGTAATAAAGTCTATAGATATAGTGTAATATAGGATACTAAGCGTTATAATAGGTTAGAGAGATTTAATAGGTTTTTAGTAATCTGTTTAGTTACTTTAGTACGCTAGGTAATAGGTAATATATATCTTAATAAGCTTTATCTTCCTATAGATATAGAAGTTCTAAAGTTCTATAAGTATTCTCTTACGCCTAAAGTAAAACTTTTTATTATAAGTAAGAGTAAAAACCCTTCCTACTAAAGGCTTTAAGATATAGAGTCTCCTTATTCTATCTATAGATATATAGAATATTAGTCTATAGTTATTAATTTCCTATAAGAGGATAGCTACCTAAGGTTATTATTACTTTTCCTAAGGTAGTTATTAATCTCTTTTTACTTTATCTAAAGTTATATACTTATATCTATCTACCTATATTTACTAAATCTAATTCCTTAGATTCCTTAGCTTCTTATTACTTTAGTATCCCTTAACGATTTCCTATATAAACTTATTATTAACTTATACTATAGTTATAGTAGCTTTCTTAGGTTCTAGGGGTTTATTACTTATATACTATACTATAGCTACTACTTTTACGTTATTATTATTATTAATATCTATAAGTTTATCCTTATAAGGGAAATACTTAGATAGGTTAGGTCTTATAACTAGTAGGTAGGAAAGTGTATTAGGTATAACGTTTAGCTTACCTAACATATAAAAAATCTTTAGGTAGTATTAGGAGAGGTAGTTAGTAGCGTTTATAAGCTTAAGATTTACTTTATTTAAGTTAAGGGTTTTTAGTAACGTATACGTAATAATTCCCTTAGCTACTATATAGTTTATAAGAATATTAACTTCCTAGTAGTTAGATTATACTAGTTTTCTAAGCTTTTTTACTACCTATATAATAGCTATAATTTTAGCTTTTATAGCGCTAAAACGTTTCTTTATTACTATTATAAATTAAAAAAGAAAAAGGATAGGTTTAATGTGTTTTATCTTTACGTTAATACTAAGTATGTTTTTACTATTTTAGTTATAATCTAACTAGAAAACTATAAGACTAAATCTACTAATATATATATTAATCTTAAAGAATAGTAGTTTCTTAGGGTTATAGTAATATTATATTACCTAGTTATAAAGTTTCTCCTATAGTACGTTTTATATATTAATTTCCTTAGGTAAAGGGTTAAATATCTCTTTTATAACGATTTTCGCCTTTACCTAGCGCGTAGTACTTAGCTTAATAACTTTATCTTATTTTAGTTAGGCTGCTAATTTTATCTTCCTTTACTAAAGGGGTAACGTAATTACGTTAAACTAAAGTAACCTTACGTAAAGCTAGCTACTTATCCTAAAATATATCTTAAGGTTATATAGGCTATATAGGAAAACTAGCTTTTTAAACGTATAAATATAATTATCTATCTTATAGATACCCTTACTATTTATAATATAACTAAGAAGCTTTATACTAAAGAAGCTAGTAAAAGACTTTTTTATATTAATATAGATTTAGTATTTATTAAGGATATTTAGGACTATCTTTATATACTAAAGGTGCTTTTTATTAAAGTTACTAAAGATTATAATATTATTAATATACGTATAGATAAAGTGTTAATACTTAAAGAACAGTTAGTTTATAAAGCGCTAAGCGTATACTAGGGAATTCTTAAATCCTATAATAGTAACGTTAGAATACTTAAGCCTATAGGGACTAATTATTACTATTTTATCTTAGTATTTAGAATACACGCTAAGCTAGTAGAAGAACCTAGTAGCGTTAAATATTGTTATGCGTTTCTTACCTTTTAGACAGCCTATAATTTTATCTTAGTCTAAGAGAGGGTAAACGTCTAAACTTACCTACTTATTAAGAGGTTATATATTTATAACTACTTAGCTTTTATCCTTTTTCTTATCTATATAGTATTTCTATATAATAAAGAGGGGGTATATAATAGAGGTAAGGCCTTATTACTAACTAATCTTCCCTAACTTATGTTATTTATCCTAATAGGCGTTAAGGAACTCTATATCCTTAAGACCTAATAGGAAGACCTAGATATTCTACTTTTAGTTTTACTATCCCTTAATAAGGTTAATCTTTATATAGTCCTTATTAGGAATAAGTACTATCCCTCTATTATAGTAGATATAGTATCTATTAAGTACTACCTTTATCTTACTAGTAAACTCCTTATTATTTATATAGATCTCTACGCTATGTTTATTAACTATTACTAGATATATCTTAGGCTTTATTATACTATATTTTAATATTTCCTTTAGTATTAATATATCCTATAGGGTTTTTTTAGCGTTATTTACTCCTATAGTAAACTCTCCTATAGTATTTAGAAATTTATTAGTAACGTTAAGGAAATTTACTAAATTGCTATAAGTAATAGTATCTAGTGTATCCTTACTAATTACCTAGGTAGTCTTTTTACCTTAGTTTAAGGCGATTTATATTACTTTTATACCTTTCTTAATAGTTATTAGTTCTACTATATTATTATATACTAGTATAACTTTTAGGGTTTTTAAATTAGTAATAGCGTTAAGGACATACGTGTATTTAGAGTGTATATAGTATAGTTACTACTTCTTATCCCCTATAGATCTCTTTAGGAGGTTAATAAAGTTTATAGGGAGATACTCAAGTTCTCTTAGCTTAATAGTTACTATAAACTAAAAAGTAATCTATTATAACACTAGGTAGTAGTATTTAACTATAGTAGGGATTATTATATTATAAGAAGATTAAAGTTTTACCTATTTCTTATTAAAATCTACTACTATACTATAGTTATTATAAAATAGCGTTTCTAAAAGTAATTAGGCTAAGAGTTTCTTTATAACTCTAGCTGTTATTATAGTATAAACCTTTACTTCTACACCCTTTACTATACTAATAATATATACGTTAAAAGTAACGTTTTCTAAAAGCGTAAAAGATAACCTAACTACGCCTACTCTTTATAGCTTTATAGGTAAAAATCTTAGATTCTTAGTAAACTTTTTTACTTATTTTTACTTTACTAGGATAACTAATACTCCTATATTAACATAGATAGAGTAGTCTTCTAAGTTCTTATTAGCGTATACCTTAATCTAAAGATAGGTACGCTTATAGCGTCTACGTTTCTTATTAGGTTTAATAACTACTTTAAAGACTTCTCTTAGTTAAAAGGTAAAATTTATAGTATTATTATATTAGTTTATTCCTCTATTAGGTTTTATAACTAAGTCCTCTAAGGAAACTAATAGTGTAAAAGGTATTATTATTATAGCTAAAGAGTTATTATCTAAAAGCGTTTAAGTAAGGTACTTTTTAACCTTACTTTATAATAGGGTGTAGTTATTACTAGGTTTAATAACCTCCTTTTATTCTTTAGGTAATAGCGCCTCTTGCTTTAACGAGGGGGTAATAAAGTTTATACTCTCTATCTTATATAAGGGGACTTCTTTAGTGCCTTTAAGAATATACCTATTATCTATAAGTTTATTAATATAAATCTAAGCGTTCTTATTATTTTCCTATATAAATTACACGTTATTACGCCTATTAATTTTTTAAGTATAACGTGTATGTTATCTCTATCTACCTCCTTACTTAACTTCCTACTAAGGTTATTAATCTTTTATATAACGTTTAGTATTATCTTAGTAGTCTTCTTTCTAGTAGTTATTATAGGATTAGTATCCTTTATAGTTTCTATAGTAATTTCTATAATATCTATAGTTATCTTAACTATACTAATTGTTCCTACTACCTAATCTTTAGAATATAGTCTCTTCTTTATTATCTTTAGAGGGGTCTTTATTATAAGGTTTTAGGTAACTAGCCTATAAGGCTCCTAGGTAAACTATTATATTTCCCTAGTATGCTATATTTTTACTATTATAGTTAGTAGTGTTATTAATATATACTAGGTTATATTAGGATTTAGGCGCTATATCTTATAGTGCTTTACGTTATTCCTTAGTATAAGCAATATATCTATCTAAAGAGTTATTATCCTTAGGCTTATAGAGGAACTATTTAAGCTATAAGGTAAGGTTGTTATAGAACCTTACTAGCTATTAACGTTAGGTTTAATCTTCCTATGCTTTTACATACTTAAAGTAGCTCTAAGTAAATATATAAATATTACTTTAGCTATTAATTTTCTCTATAGTGAAGTGGTTTTCTTAGAACTACTTTTTAGCGTTTACTAAAGTAAGGCTAAAGCGTTTTTTAATCCGTTAAGTAATAGCAGCCTATCCTTACTATCTTAGCTATTACTATTCTTTAGTTATAAGTTAAAATTCCTACTAGTTTTAGGCTTATCCCCTAAGGTACTAGTAAATTATCTAACTAAAGTACTATAGTAATAAGGTATTATAGTATACTACCTTAATAGCCTAAGTTTATAACTTTATATTATAGTAGTAAGTTATATAGTAGTTATAAAAAATAAGGTTTAGTAAGTAACGCTTTATATTAGTATCTAGCTAGAAGATACTAACCCCTATAGGTATCTATAAATAGGTTAGGGTGTGTCTTAAGGTGTTTATACTATTAGATAATATCCTAAAGATTTATATTTAGTATACTATAGTATAAAAGAATATATCTATAAACTAAGATATATCTAGTAGTAGCGTTAGTACTACTACTAAATAAGAGATATTTACTATTAGTTATTTTTACCTTTCTATAGGTATTAATAGCTAGAGAGTTAAAATCCCTAGCTGTTAGGGAGGTAGGTAGTAAGGGAATACTTATATCTACCTTACTATTATATCTAAAGGGGTAAAGTACATCCCTTATATAAGGATATTTAGTAGTATGCCTAGGTATAGTAGTATAACTAAAGGTATTAGGTATATAGCTAGTCCTTAGGGGTAAGGTAGTATATATACTATTTGCCTTAAGGGGGGGGGTTAATAAGCTAGACCTAGCGGTATCTAAGTAGGCTAAAAGCCTAGTATACCTAGTCTATAAGGGTAGTAACCTATACTAGCTAAGAAACTACTAAGTATTAGGAATTATATTAGGAAGAGTAGTTATTAGACCCTTATAACTAGTAGTAATAAGGTTTACTATTATTATATATTATATTACGCTAGAGGGGGTTAAATTAGCTAGCTAGCTATTTAGTGTTATTCTACTAGTAGGCTAGTGTTTTACTTAGGTAGGCCTATAATTTCTAGTTTTTTACCTTTTAGTAAATACTACGTTATATTAAAATCTTTTAGTACTTTAGGTAGAGACGCTATAGGAAGGCTATCCTTATATCTGTTATAGAATTCTCCTATAGTCTTATTAACCTTTAAGTTAGGTTGTTAAGGAAGAATTTTCCTTAGGGGTTTTAGAACCTGCTTAGTTATCTTCTTTTCTAGTATAACTAGGTTTTCTAACGACTAAGAGGTCTAGAAATTTATTTATAAGAGTAGTATAGGTAATCCGTTAGTAAATAATCTTAAGGAAACCGCTAGGTTTTATCTTACGTTATTAATAATCCTTTTTACTATCTTAACGGTAGATTTAACCTAGTAGTTATTATTAGTGTATCTATTATCTAAGTAAAAGTCTATATCTTACCTATTAGTTCTATAGTGTAGTATGTTACTATTAAACTCTATAAATATAAGGTTAAAGATATTATTTTATAGACTTTTAGGAAAACTCTTTATAACTTTATATAATAGGAACTATTTAAGCTACGTATATAGTTACTATAACTTAGTAATATACCTTAGCTAAAGGAGCTTACTTATACTGCTTTTAAAGTCTTAAAACTTCTATTAGGGTAGAAGTATATCTTTACCTTAAGTTAGTAAAGAAAAAGAAAATATTATAAGGTGTAAACTAAAGTAGTTATACTACTACTTAATATAGCCCTCTTAGTAGCTATTTTAGATCTAATAGGAATAGTTAGGCTATAATAGTAGTAGAGTATTACACTAGCGTCTTATAAAGTAACGTAGTATAAAGGTAAAGAATAATAGAAATAAGTAATAATAAGGAAACTAAATAGAGGTTATAAAATAAAAGATAGGTTTTAGAAGTAAGGTATTATTATAGTTAACCTTTCTACTAGAGGAGGTTAATAGCGTAGAGGATTATATACTCTATAGGTATATAAATGTATACGTGCCTATAGGGATATCCTCCTCTAGCCTATCTATCTACCTTATTCTATAACAATCTAGCTCTTTAACTTAAAGCCTAATTAAAATACGTTTAGGACTATATTAACTTAGATAGCTTTTAAATAGATAAATCTAGTTAACTACTATTTCTAAATAAAATCCCTAACGTACTTTAAGTAAGTATAATTAGTAAATATATTATCTAACGTAATACTATATAAGGCTTACTACTTTTACCTCTAAAAATAATAGACTTAAATATATAAATTAAATACTAAGCGTACGTCTCTAATGTTACTTCTAAAAAAACTAATAAGAGATAATATAAAAAGGCGTTTAATATAATTAACGTTTAGGTTAAGGTAATTATAGTAGATATAATTCTAAGGCTAGCCTAAATAGAAGCTCTTATAGTAAATAAGATAAGCCTCTATATAGTATTACGTATCTTTAAATAATAATACACTATCTTAGACTTTATACTCTAAGTAATTACTTAATAAGAATACTTTTTAGTAATTAATAAGGCGGGTTTTAATATAAACCTTACTACTTAGCTTTTTAAGTAGTAAAACGTATACATTTATGTAAAGCTACTAAAGATACCTAACACTCTTAGACTAATTACTTCTAAAACCTTCCTTTAAGTAGTAGTATGCTAAATTACCTTAACGTAGGTAAATTATAAACTTATAGAGATTATCTAAAGTAAAGCTAAAGGCCTACCTATTAGTAACCCTAATAACTACGTAATAATCCTAGCTAGCGTCTTATAAGAAGATTTATTTATAGTGAAATAGAGAGGAAGAAGCTATAGGATCTTTACTACTTTAGTAGGTTACCTTACTCCCTTATCTAATAATAACTTACGTTACTTTATAATAAAAGACTTATATAACTTATGCGTGTGTAGCTACGCTTATTACTAGCCTATATATAAATACTTAGTTATAGAAAAAACCCTTATAGGGAAGTCTGCTACCCCTATAAACGTCTTAAGTAAACTTACTTAATAGATTTATAACTATATTAACTCTAAAAAGAATACTAACCTCTAAATTAAACTTATCTAGAAAGGATAGCTTTAAGCTATACTTACGTTTTAAAAGAAAGAATCTATACTAAATAATAATAATAATAGAAGAAATAATAATAAGGCTAAAAACTATAAGCTAAATAAAGGGAAGCCTATAGAAGATAACATACCTTTAAAGATTATAGTGTATATTATTAACCCTACTTTAATTAACTAGTCTTTAGATAAACCTACTCTTTAGAAGTAATCCTATAGTATTTTTACTACTTTATACTTAGGCTTATACGTCTTATTACGTAGTACTATACTAAATAACTATAGTACTATACACCTAGTAAATAATATTACGCTTTTAAAACCTAGCTTTATTTATATCCTAGAGAGTAGTAAGGAATAGGTTAACTTTAGTACTACTTTATACCTTATTTTAGTAAAAGGTATATATATAATTAAGGGTGCTTTTAAAAGCTATAATAAAACGCTTTATAATCTTACTCTTAAAGACGTAAGATATATAGAGAACTTTTACGTTAACGTTATTTTAAAAGCTTTTCTTTATAAGATTAGTATATAGTACTTAGGACTAAACTATATACTTTACTATAGTAGATACTTAGATAGCTTTATAGTTAAGTAGCTTATAAGGAAAGTAAATATCGCCTTCCTTAAATATAAGCCCCTTTCTAACTACCCTTTTTCTATATAAATTTCTATAAGTAATATTACTTTTATTAATGTTATAGTAGCTCTATTTACTAAGAAATTAAAACCTATATACTAATTATATTAAGAAAAAGGGATATAAAGTAACCCTACTTAGCTTTAGTACTTATAAGGTAGACACTTAAGACCTAAGGCTTTAGAATACCTTACTTTTAACGCTTAGGGGGTAAAGATAAAAGCCTACTAAAGGCTAGAATATACTTACTACTAAACGACTTATATAAGGAAAGTAATTTCTAAATAAATATTAGAATAAAGATTATTTTACTTATACTATAGAATTATATAAGATCTATTTAATTACCCTAAAGGCTTTAGAGGCTACTTTTAGCTTATAGTAATTAAGGATAAATATACTAGCTGTATTTTTAGCTTCCTAAGGGTTTCTAAAACCTATAAGAGTATGTTCTATATCCTCTAAATCTTTAAGTAATAGGTAGTAAGGTAACGTAGCCTTACCTTATATAAGATAAGGTAGGATATAGATTACTTTATAATAGTAATTAATAGCTATATAAAATATTAGAAGTAGGTATAAGAAGAAGAGATTAAGATTAAGATAATACTACTATATATAAAGAAGCTAAATAGTAAGGCTAAAAAAGCTAGCTAAAAAGTTATTACCTAAGTAATTAAAATACTATCTAAAGTAAACCTCCTATAGGAACTTTAGGTTAAGGCTGTAATAGTAAGTACTTATCTTTATAATATTAGCTTTTATTAGCGTAACGTATAGCTTTACTTTATTAAGAAAGAAAATAGATAGTTTAGATAATACTTCTACTAGTAGTATCTATACTACTAAGTAAGCTTTAGCTAGGACTTACGTTTATAATAGGGATAGCTTTACACTTATAGCTACTAAGTATACCTTATCTAAAGGGATAGAAAGAAAGACGTAAGAAGATAAAGCTTTAAGGTAGAACTAAAGGGCTATATTAGGTATTTAGTTAGCTACGTTTAGAATACCTATAACCTCTACTAAATCTAAATCCCTTTACTTTAGTAGGTTATTATTACGTATAATATAATATTTAATAAGTCTTACTTCTACTTAAAAGATAATATAAGAGTAGCTTTTCTAACTAAAGACGCCTATAAAATTATAAATAATATTTAGAATCTATATACTATATATAATTAAGAATTTTATATTTTAGGTATTATAAAGGAAGTTAATATTATACTTATCCTATAAGAAGTATATCTATTATAATAGCCTTTACTACTTACTTCTACGCTATAAATAGTATCTTTAGATAAAAATAAACCTAAGGATAAAAACTTAGCTTATATTTAGTAGGGAGGGTAGCTATTAACCCCTAACCTAACACCTAAACCTAGAGACGTCTAGGAATAAGCGTTAGGGCTAATAATAGCTACTAAAGACCTCTCTTTTTTAGATAAAGGTATACTAGACTTTAAGGAAGTTAATTACTAAGACTAGGTAACTAAAGAGGATATTATAGTCAATACTAATCTACTTCTTACTAAAAAGCTAAAGATAATAGATACTTATAATCTATATTTAAAATTAGTATTTATAAGCTATACTATCTAAAGGTAGGGAATAAATATAAGTAACTAAAACGGCTTAGTTTATACTACCTTAATTTAGTAAAGCTAGTAGATATAAAGTCTACCCCTAACTTTAGGAGAAACAGACTAATCTAACCTAAAGAAAGCCTCTAACTACTAGTCTACGTTTACTTTTTCTAACTAAACGTAAGATACTTTCTTTAATACCTTCTTATTAAATAGGTAGAAGGTAATTAATAAGGAAGCTATAAGGTACTAAACGCTTTATAGCTATATCTATACGTCTATTATTTAACTAAAGTATATATAAAAGATTATAACGCTATATAAGAAGAAATAAATAGTAGATTTAGTAACTCTACTTTAGAACTAAAGGGAACTCCTTAACCTTCTAGTGCTAATCTAAAACGCCTTTATAAATATAGTAGTTACTAAGATATATAAACTTAAAGAAATAGGTATTTAGAAGGTAGTAGATTAAAATAAGGTTACCTAGAAACTAATCCCTCTTAAGTAGGTCTTTTTATATAAGTTAGATTAAGATAGCTTTTTTAACTAATATAAGGTGTATATATATATAAGAGGGGATATATAGGAAGTAAACCCTCTAAAGCTTATATATATAGCTACCCTTATAGTATAAACTTTTTATATTATAATAGCTTTTATAGCTAAATTTAACCTTAGTATTTAGTAACTTAATATAGTTAATGCGTTTCTAAACGCTAAGAGAAGGCTAAATAAGTAACCTATTATATACTACCTCTTAGACGGCTTTAAGATACCTAATAAGGTTGTTAAGCTATAACGTACTCTCTATAGACTTAGAGATGTATTACTCCTTTAGTATAAGGAGTTTTTAAACACCTTTTATTATTTTAGAATAGTGCTTATAAGTAAAGACTTATGCTTATTTTAGATACTAGATAAAAAGGTCCTCCTCTTATTCTATATAGACGATATACTTATCTTATATTATAATAATAATATAGAGGAAGTAAAAAGAATTACTAATAGGATTAAAGCAGCCTATAAGGTAAAGGAATAAGGCTTAGCTAAATAGTACTTAGGTATTTAGATCCTATGTAACTGGCTAGTATAAAAGATCTTTTTAGCCTATAACTAATATATTAAATAAGTAACTAAGAAGTTTAACCTTATTAACTTAAAGTTACCTATAATTCTGTTATTAACCTATCTACTTAAGAAAAACTAATCTTAAGTAACCCTATATAAGGTTAAGCGCTTCTAAGAGAAGATTAGCTTAATCCTCTATATAGTAATAATAATATAACTTAATATAGTGTATGTATATACTTTACTATTACATTTCCTAATAAACCCCTTACGTACGTACTACTATATAGTAGACTAAGTTATTAGATATTTTTACTATATAAGGTATTTAGTAATATACTATAGTACGTTAGGGGGTACTTAGATACTACTTATTATAAGTAACACTTTATTTATAGATAATAAAGAGATATAAAGATTATTATAGGGATATATTATTTTACTTTTTAGAGGGCTAATTTAGTAGAAGGCTACTTAGTAAGCTACTATAACTACGTTAACTATAGAAGTAAAGCTCTTTAGTCTAAAGTATATTATAAAAGAGATAATTACCCTCTAACGCCTTTTCTAAGACGTATAACTAAACCTTAGTAACGTATAGAGGATTAATTATAATAATAACTAAATAATTTAGCTTATAGTTAGTAAGGGTAAGCGTATATTAACCTACCTATAGTATATTAATATTTAGAATATATAGCTTTAATAAGAATTTATTAAATAGTTATTTAACGTTATATATATACCTATAGATAATATACTAGTAGATAGACTTACTAAAAGCCTCTTATATATAAAATTTAAACACTTTTAAGCGTTACTAAACCTATAAGATATATAAATAATAATTATAGGCGCTAAGGAAACATTAAAAGTAGATAAAGTATACCTAAAGGCCTAGTTAATTCCTAATTATAGCTTAGAGGCTATTACTCCCTATAGGAGCCTAAATAAACTTAATTAAAATTTAGTACTACTAACCCCCTAAAGACGCTATATACTAATCTATAAGGATCTTATATATAGGTATAATTAACGTAGGTATTAATTAACTAATAAGGGAGTTAATTATAACCTAAATAGCGTTTACCTAACCCTTATTTATAATAGTAATAGCTATACTAAAAGTAAGACTACTAAATAGAATTATACTAATAGGGGTGTTCCTACTAAATCTACTAAAAGGTATACCTAAAGGCTACTTTAGGGTAGGAGGTACTAACCCCCTCTTACTACGCCTCTATATATTATACTAAAGGTCCCCCTAAGGAAAAAAAGCTTTAAACGTAATATAGCTTTATAACGTACTAGTTACTTAGCTAAAGACCTATATCTAACGTTAGTAGCTATTTAATATTATAATCTATATAAAAATATACGCTTAAAGCTATATTTCTACGCTTTATAGCTAAAAACTTTTAGGCTAAATAGTAAAACTTAGAACCTATAAGGATTATTATATAAAGCGTTTTACTAAGTAAATATTACTTATACTTAAGGGTTTAGCTACTACTTACTAGTATATACTAGCCTAAAGAGTTACTATATAATACGCTTTAAATATACTATAGGCACTTAAAGTCTTTTTAGAGGGTAGGCTTTAGGGTTTTAGTGTGTATGCTTCTCTTTTTTTTTTCTTCCTCTTCTTCCTCCTCCTCCCCCTCTATTATAGTAAGAGTAGCTTAGGCCTCTAGTTCTATTAAGATTAGTAAGAAGTTAGTTAGGAAAGGCGTTATTAAACGTATTAGTAAGGGCGCTATTAAGGAAGGCCTTAAAGGCTGCGTTGTTATAGGCTTAGGTACTAGGGAAGGGAGGTAACTCTAAATCTTCCTCCTTATTACCTTTAGTGCCTATAGGAGGAACGTTAGAGAGAGGAAGCTATAAGCTACTTTCTCTACTATTATTCCTTTTACTTTTAGAATTACTAGCTAAAAAACTTTACTTTTATATATTAGTACTATTTATAATAAATATATTAAACTAAGGGAAATAATATACGCCTAATAAGGTAACTATAACGTTAGTCTATTAGGGATTTAAGGAGCTACTACTCTCCTTTTTACCTTACTATATAGTATGCTTCTTTATTTAGGCTGCGTGTATAGTAGTAGTTTATATACGTATAGTAACCTTCTTTATAACTTTAGGAGGTATTTATCTTAAACGTTAGTATTACGTTAAACTATATTAATATAAGTGAATTTATATATATAGGTATAGGTAGAAAAGAAGGGTAATTTTTAAATATATAGTAATTATTAATAATAATAAAAAAGAGGAAAAAAACCTCCTTTTTAAAGGGCTAAAAGGAAGTAATATTATTAAGGAAGGTAGCTACCTTACTAAGCTACTAGTAGGCTAATTAAAGCCTACTATTTTAGTAAGATATACCTAAATAACTAAAAGGGAAGAAGTAATTATTTCTTATTATTTTCTACTTAATATAGTATTATATAATAACTTTCCTTTATATCTCTTACTATTACAGCTTTATAACTAGCTATTTTAGTTTTATTTAGCCTTTTTAGGATGTTTCTTTTATATATAATAGATATTAGGTATATAACGTTTAGAGACGTTATTACACCTAGGGGGGTGTATTATAATACTTTTACTAGTATTACTAGCTCTATAAGGATTCTTCTAGAACCTAGAATAACTTTACTTTAGCTCCCTACTAGTTAGACCTACACGTAGTCTACATATTTCTACGCTTTAGATCACGCAACCCTATACGTAGAAATCTAAGCCGTTTTCCCATGTTATTTCCTACCTAAAAAGTGACTCTGCGACACATAATGAATTACGCTTAACTTTGATGGGATACAGGGTGAAAGGGTCGGACAAGACAGTTCGAGTGCCTCTTGTGCGGAGTTTCGTTGTCAACCATGGCGAACAGGAGATAGAGTCACGATTCTCGGGCTTAATCCGGCCAAGACCCATGCCAAAAGCCAGTGAACAGCAACAGGAACAACGACAGGCGACGGATAGTTATGTTGGTGATGGAGTCTAATAAACGTCCTGCAAGTAGAGGACGGGGATCGAGCTACTTGATAGCTCATGCCACAAAGGCCTCGCTTGACAGCGGATTGCAACCTCAAAGGCTCAACCGAGTATAGCTGCTCTCCGCGCTGATCCCGAGCTTTTGCCGGGCTGACGTCCCAACGCCGTCTTGTTACACCCACCACGAAATGGAGAAGATACTATATGTGTGTTTGCTCTACTGAGATCAAAAAGCACACCATCCTCTTCAAACGGAAGGCTCCAGCACACGGGCGGTGCCTTGATCCTACCATCATCATAACTGCATATTCCGTTAGCCGTATCGGCCCCGCTAGCCCCCTGTCTTCTGGTCCCTAGACTGGTATCTGCAGTTGTTGCAGATAACTGCTGTCGATAAGGTGTCGATAAGGAAAAAGTAATGTTGTGTGCCTTCAAGTTGCGAATTCTGACAAAAGACCTCTAGAAACACTCCGACGTCGGCCACTTCAGTACGGCCGTGGGCCCGCTGCTTGTTGTATACAACGTGTGAAGCCAGCCAGCAGGAATAAAACAGCACTCCTCACTTGTGAGTGCCATAAAGACACCCCTCTCAAGGTGAGCATGCGTATCGACAAAGGCTTTCTGACTGCTAAATACGGTAAGGTTGCGGGGTGTCGGGGGGTAGAGTCCGATCAGCTTCTCGCCGCCCCCGGCGGTTCCGGTAATGGTTGCGCTCCCAAGATCTTCCAGATATGTTAGCTCAGGCACAGCCAAGGTGGAGAGTCAATCCCAGGTGCTCTTCTTACCCATTTGGAGGTCGACGTAGGAGTACTTGGGTGTCACGTCGGTCAGGGTCAAGAGACTCGCTGGGTTACATGACAGAGGCGCGGCCCTTAGTATGTCAGGAATGCGCAGCAGCTGCAGCTTGCTCGGGATGCTCATGATGCACGCCGTATGATGAGGGTCTGGGTTATTGAGTTGACGCAGGACAGCCCAATAGTTGGGCTTGTCTGTAAGTGAGCGCTGCTCCCCTTTGTGGAAAGTTTGGGTCCCCTCCATGTTGAAGAGCAGATCGTTCATGTAAGAGTCCTCGTCTGGGGGGCGGCCTTGGTACCAACAATCTCGCGCTGGCAGCAAGAACGGAATAGCCGCAGGCCCTCCGATCCTTGGATGCCGAGGCGGACCTGGGCGGACGATACAGCCTGCGCGGTGGATAGCAACAGCAAATGCGGCGGCGACTGGTGCCAAGGGCCCTTCCCTGGTGAGTAGGAACTCTGCAAGGAGCCCGCGCGTTGACGTTCTGACGGGTGCGTTGCGTAGGATGCCGTGGACGGGGGAAGTGGCCGCAGCACGAGGCTCGGCAAGCGATACGCGAGGTGATGAAGGTGTAGTTGATGTTGTAGAGGTGTGTGTCTGCGCCGGTTGATCCGCCTGCTCCCCGGATCCGGCGAGGCCTAGCGGTTGTGGTTCCTCCCAAATGGCCGCTGCAGCCGTGTGGGTTACCTTGTCAGCGGGTTGAAGCGCAGCGATGGCCAGTTGTTCCAGAAGATGGGGAAACACGTACCGAGGCCTGCCGATTCGATATCAGCCTGTCGGCTGATGATGAGATCGGTGAGCTCTGTCCTTTGCCCCTTGGTCATCTTGCCGATTTGCGTGAGGCCGAGGGCGGCGGCGCAGAGCACCACGAGGTCCCTGCCGCCTATCTGTTCGACGTCACGAAGAAACGCTTGGCAGACCCTGTGTCGGAAGTAGGAACTGGTCCTCGTCTGAGGATCGATGAGACCAAGGTTCTGAGACAGGGACGCGAAAGCTGCCGTGATCCGCTTATGCTCCTCGGGCGTGAACCTACCGCGCCGCTGGTAGGTGGTGCCACAGCTCTGGAGCTGTTGGAGACATCTTTGCGGTGACATGGCCCGGGAACGCGGGCGATAGTGTGTAAAATGTGTATAAGACTGGGTGAGAGTTGATGAGAGTCGGAGAGAGTCAGAGAGAGTCGATGAGAGTTAGAGAGAGTCGATGAGAGTGAGCGAGATTGAATGAGAGTGGAGTGAAACGCGCGCGTGTGTGACGCGGAAGGTTCTCGGAAAGGAAGATTCAATTATCCGAGGCGAGGAAAGCAAGCAGTGGGGCTGCAGAAAAGGGGATAAGAGCCTTAAGGTCCAGGTGGTAGTCTGTGCGCGGACCAGGACTGACTCGGGTTGCACTGGTCCGGGTCAGGAAGATCAAACTTTTCCGGGCACGTTCCACTTGTCGGGTTATATTCGCACAGACCAGCCACGCACGGTACTCCCAGGTCAACTACCGGTAGGGGTGGTCGCGCTGTAGTCCGAGGCAACCTACCTACTTACCTAAGCAGCTAAGTAAGGTACCTATTGTCAATGGTGTACAACAGCAACAACAGGACAGGACTAAAAAGCACAATCCTCGAGATACCACAAATCACGAGAGGAACTATGCTATTGTCAAGGTGGCATTCTGGTCGAGAATCCGTCGTGGAAGGCAATAATATTTCTACCAAAAGGTCCGCTAAAAGGCCCCTCCACTTTGGCACCGAGCCTCAAGCCGATCAATTCTACTGCGCCAAAACCCCCTTGCTCAAGGGGGGCTTAGCGCAGCGCATACCCCCCGGGGAAACCGAATATCTGCTACAACGCCTTGCTCCGGCAAACTCCTGTTCCGCTTGCCGAACCTATCGTTCATCTGGACTTGACCTAGCTACCTCCCAGTAGTAAACTAAACTATGGGGTGTTCTACTAGAGAAAGCACTGACGCTAATAGCAAGGGCGTCCTTAGTATATCGATTTCCCTATACAAACTACAAGCACCGTCAAACAATGCTTACTCCTGCTTGATCCTAACAAGTTTAAACACGCTACATAACTGAGGCTATGGAGCAGCATTGATACTGTAATGCAACATTTTCTCGGTCTCGTCCGACATAAGGACCGAGAGAGATTCCAATCGAGGCGCCCCTTGACCATCTGCGTGGACCATCAAGCTACGCCAGAAGAAAGTCACTTTTCGGTGACTTTGCCTGTCCTTCGCCACAGCTATCATGCGATAGCCTGCCAGAAGAGTAGCTTGCGCTCGCGACATGCAACACGCTATTTGTCCAAGAGCTGACGCTGGAGAGGCAATATCAACAGGCGACATGCAGGCCATTATGTAGTCATTTCTTCAGCGACTAGGTCAAAAAACTGTCAAACTCCGTACCTGCTCGCACCTAACATGTTGAATTAAGGCGTACTGTTGTAGGTTATGGCTAACATACACATTGTCATGAATTAGGAGCATAAAGCAGGACGCCGGAGAAATAAAATAAAGCATGCTTGACCCTAGGATCAGGCTGTGGAGCAGCATTAATACTGTATATATCATACGATACATGCTTGACTCATAAGTGAAACACGTCATCAATAGTGCATAACAAGACCAAACCCATAGGCTCTAGTGATAGCAACCTCATGACGATGCTAGCTGGAGCATTGAGGACTGGGGTCAACAGGAGTTGTGCCATAGATTCGGGTTATCCGGGGGTGTTGGTCGGCCCACTCTGCTCAACACCCGTTGAGGGGTTTTTGGCGTAGCAGAACGGTGACTTAAACCCCTGGGTAAGCTGACCATTCTTAAGTCCAGGCACACTCATGACTCATCCTGAAACTTTTCTCCTGGACATCAACTTTCGAGATTTTGTGGAAGCAGGACAAACACCATTCGGAGATGGGACTCACAAGCCTAGATTGATTATTTGTACAGACCTTGTAGCAAAAGTAACACATTCAAGATACCACAGGTCCAGCTGCGATTGCTCACACAGATGTAATAAGTTCAAGAGCTTCACTAAAATTCATCTCTAACTAATGAAGGCAAAGATCGATTCTTCAGGACTTGAAGGTGTATTTGTTGGTGGGGCATGGATGTGCTGCAAAAGTGCAGCTTTGATAAGATGCAGCTGATCATCGTCGGCAAGCCCTATTCAGCAGATCTACGGTTGATCGTCTTCTAATGTCTGTCTCATGTCTGTCATCCTAGTACAGGACTCTCTGCTAGACGTGAAAGATACAACATCAAATAAGTATAAATGTAAGCCTATTCTCTCTGTGCAACGATTATTTCCCTCGATCATCACAAGCGATATCAAGCCTACTACACTACCTTCTTTTCACACTACCTTCTTTTCACACAATCTTTACTGTTCCGCGATCGGTTCATCTTACCTATTTTGAATTTACCACACTACCTTCTACTCACACGATATTTACTGTTCTGCGAACGGTTCATCTTCTTTGTGTTGAATCTTTTAGATCTCCAATCAGCCTACTCTTCAACCTCCTACGTCTTTCTTGCTTAAGCAAACTCTATTATACTACCTCGTCTTCGTTAACCACTTCACGATGCGTGTATCCGAAACCCTTCTTGTTGCTCTGGCCGCTGGCCTTACTGCCGCAGGTAGGCTTTTACAAACCACTTATGCGCCAAGTATAGACTGACATTGGGGACCCTAATCTAGCACCTCTGGGACTTGGAACTCCTGGCATAAGAGGAACAGTGCTTAACAGCCGCGCACCTGAGCCAAGCATTCTGGACGGGTTTGAGAAGATTGGAGAGGGGTTTAAGGACATTGGAAATGGTGCCAAAGATGGCATCACAGGCGCAGCCGACAAGGTCGGAGATACTGCCAAGGGCGCAGTAGGCGCGGTCGGAGATGCTGCTAAAGGCGCAGCCAACAAGGTCGGAGATACTGCCAAGGGTGCAGTAGGCGCGGTCGGAGGTGCTGCTAAAGGCGCAGCAGACAAGGTCGGAGATACTGCCAAGGGCGCAGCTGACAAAGTTGCAGACACTGCTAAGGGCGCAGCAGACAAGGTCGGAGATACTGCCAAAGGCGCAGCAGACAAGGTCGGAGATACTGCTAAAGGGGCAGCAAAACTTGCTAAGCAGACTGCCGGTGGCATCAAGGGTGCAGCGGAGGGTGCAACAACCGTCGCAGGAGCGATTGGAAAGGGCGCGGTGGATGGCGCAAAGCAGGGAGCCAAAGACGCTGCTTAGGTTGCCTACCATAGACTCAGGAGATATCTTCAATTAATAGTCCAAAAGGCATATCCTGCAAAATACTGATTCTCTTGAGTGACATTGAGATTGCCGGAAGCGTCAACACGGCTTTACAGCATTTCTGCACACTCCTGAAGTCATTTCTAGTGAGGGTTATACAGAGTAACTCACTACTAGCCATCGATTCATGTTGAAATTTGGTCGTAGTCCAATTAGAGTCGCTAGTCATTCTGACTTATTAACCCTTTTCATTCCATACAGACCAACAGGCCCGTCCCAGGCCAGAGATAGAGAATGGATGTGTTCTTCTTGAAAATTACCGTACTTGAGCCTCTAATAACTGTAGTCTTGGCCATGTTGATGATGGAGCCAATATGATACAGAGCTTGAATACTCCTAGTGTTGAAGCAGGTGTCCGCATCCGAATAGCTGTGTCGCTCGCCTCCAGTGAAGACTGTGCCGAAACGGCCTTGGCACTCCTGGCCGTTCTCTTTGGAAGTCCGACGCCTCGCGTTTCAATGCCTTACTTATATCTTAGCAGGAAGCTGCCAGGATGGTTTATGGAAAATACAGCTATTTCTACTACGTAAGGAAAAGTCATCTTGGTCTGTCAATTCATGGCGGCTTAGATGGATCGGTGTCGGTCCAAATATTACTCCCCTGTGCCTCTCAAGTTCTACACAACGCCGGAGGGGTCGATGGGACATTGAGGTGATTGAAGTGTTTTCGCTCATGCTCTTACTATCTTGACCAAAAACGTCGATTCTTATAAAACTATATTTATTCCACTACCTGCCAACCTTTGGTGATCCAAATCGCAGGTAACAGGTTCCGACTGTGTGAAATAAGATACTCGATGCTTCCTAACATCGAAAGACTCATATCAGGCAAATCCCTAACGATTTAGCCGTTCGTCTCCGTTAACACTCGCCCAGGAGACTTCTACTAACTATCAGTGCTCCAACCATATAATATAGTCCCTCGCTAGTGGTATTGTTGCTTATCCTCAAGAGGCATTTGTCTTTATTCCTGTTTAGACAAATGAATTCTAGAATGATTTCACAATGACTAGAGGAACGAAACATGAGCCCCAGATGCTTCTGAAATGTTATTAGATTGCCGCATGTGTCAGGACCTTGGCGCCAATACTGTGTGGATGACTAAAACATCATCTGCAAGGTGTATATGGTAGAAATAGTGGCCAACTTATTCATTGGCTGGAACACTGGGTCTGACGGATGGCTGTGAGAGACTTCGGTAGATCTGGCGGTGAGATGGCTCATGGCTACCACCCGCCTCGTGTGGTCGGGGAATATCCACTTGACACGTCGGCCGTTGGGCACAAATGCACCTAGTTTACGTGGCGGCATTTGCCAAAGAGAGGTGAAACGATTTTCTTCGCTAGAGCGACGTTGAAGAACAAACAAAACCTGCCGTCAAACAAGCCCGAAGAGTTGCTGCGTCCCGACAGAGAACAAGATCAATAACCATGACAAACGTTGCAAACGGATCCAGTCTGCACCTAAAGGCTGCCAAAAGCACCGTCCCGAGCAAGCATGCAACTTCGGCCGGGGTGCGGCAATGGCTTCTCCTGCACCTGGAGAACCGCAAGGTCGAGCTCCCAAACGGACCTCTCGGTTTCGTCTGTCATTGGAACGGCATCGAGCTGCACTCGCTACACCCGAATCACCTCTTCGGATCGCTCATCTCCCAAGGTGTTGCTCCGCAGACAGCTCACCACGTCGTGGGAGATGTGATGGAATGTCTAGAGGTAATGCGCCACTCAGCCCGACCGGGGCCAGGAACTCCGGACATGCCTATTGACAACATCACACAGGAGTATCGAGCCAGACTTTCCTTTTCCCTGGCTGCTGGTGAGCCATGGACCCCTGACTCTGAACCGGGACTCGGGCCACGACTGGGAGATGATGAGGAGCAGAGCGAGCGGCGTTTGCTTCTCGGAGCTGAAGAAGATGACGGGGAAGCGTTTGCAAAAGGGTCCGAGTCGCAGCAGAGTTGGTGTTCTTCGCTGGTCGGTTCTCGAGGTGGCTGGCTTGCGGCGGCTGGTGTCTCTATTCTTGCCGGCATCGGCGTTGTGGCATGGTGGATGGCTGGCACTCCCACTCCAGAACGTGATACGGGGAAGCAGGAGTTTTTAGTAAAAGGGAGGCAGTGCAGCTCTTCAGCATGCAATTGAAGAAATCAGTTTGAACGCGTGGTTATTGTTGTTCCTTTGAGGCCTGCCTCATAGTGCATAGTGAGTGGTCTGCCATTAGAAGAACGGGTGGTGCACAGAAAACAGGAAGTGGACAAGGACAAGAAACAAAACATACAACACCAGGTATTCGCTGGTCGTCACCGACCCAACTACTAATCCGGCCCCCACTGGCTTGTCTATGGGAGAGCGGACGGGATCCCGAATTCTCCAGTGGGTATGGTCGTATGTGATGTAGCGAAGGGCTCGGTGTGATTATATCCTGGTGGGTGAAAGTGTCACGGACCCATAAAAGTCAAAAAAACATACAACACCAGGTATTCGCTGATCGTCACCGACTCAACTACTAATCCGGCCCTCACTGGCTTATCTATGGGAGAGCGGACGGGATCCCGAGTTTTCCAATGGGTATGGTCGTATGTGGAAGAATGCCTGGTCCAAGTTTATTATATTCCAAAGCAAGGCAGGAGACACTGCGAATTACCGCAACATAGCAGGTCCCATTGTGCCAAACGCATGCCTATGCATTCAAGACTTGACCCAGTAAGAGCGGAGACAACCAGTGTTTCAGCAATGGGTCCCCGGGAAACCCGGAATGTCCGTTACAAGGAGCTGGCCAAGCAGATCAGGCGCAATTACTGTTGGGCAATTTTGGTTCCACTTTTGAGATGAGGAAGTGGTAGGGTTGGACACGGATAATAACAAGGACGCGACGCGCTGGACAGGCTGACTCCGCAAAATTCCTAGGACAAAAAGACTCACAGTCTGAGTGGTACATGTGCCCCCCAGTTTTGCACTTGTTTAACAGTAAGGGCAAGACAGACAGTTCAACCCTCTGATGATGGGCATATTGCTGAGATCTAGGTAGTGGCTGCCCAGGTACTCACATAAAACGTCTAGGGTTTTATAAGCTTAAAGTAACGATTATAAGATTTAAAACCTAAAGGTGCGTAAGGTTTAGCTTAATTATTGCTATAGAGTATTGTAGTATAATAGCAGGCAAGCTAGGGCTATAACTGTCATATTCAAGCGACGTTGTTAATTACAGGCAGTACTGAACGCCTTGTATCCCTTATGACACCTTCACTGGTTAATATTTTACTACCAATGCCTTATATTGAAAGATGGGAGAAGCCGGGGTGTACTGGAACAAACACAGGTCATTCGGTGCATAACTACACAGAGTTGTAGTTCCGATTGATCGGTCATGTTTCGTGGGGCCTCGGTGTCGGGCTCTAGCTGTGTTGGCGTATGACGAGTGCGATCCACTGTCCGATGGACAGGGCAGGAAATTGCGAAGCCGATCCGCCGGATAACAATGCACTTAGTTGTACCCCTTTGGGTATGTGTGTTCACTGAGACTGAGCCTGCTCATCTGGTGGTGTTGCATGTTGGCAGATGCATTGGTTGCTGGCACGATGCAGCGAGGGCTGAGGGGGTACGCGGATGACAGAACCGGACGCGTGGGCTTCAGGAATCTTTGGGTACAGGGCCCATCGTCACAGACAATAAAGATACCAGACGCCGCCCCGGTCCGGGAATTTGGGCGGGAAAGGACCCTGTTGTAATCCTTTGTGGTCAAGCATATCTTGTGAGAGGTTCGTCGCAACGTACTAGGGAGTAAAGACGAACAAGCTCCCTCAGTCTTTGCATTGCGGCGTCTCCTATAACCCTTTTTTGCCTCCGTATTGTACGCATCTATCTGCACCGCAGGCTCAAGCACTTCTTTCCTGGTTCCTGCGCCGAATCTGTGAGTAGATGATCACCACCGCGATCATGATTTCCCGCTCGTTCCACAGAGGCCGTTTGTGCTTATCCATATACATGGCTCGAAATACTATGTTTACTGATTGATGGCCTCGTAACTGTTAGTGTGCGTAAATAGAAATAGTGATATGTCATACAAGTACCCTACAGCCTCTACAGCAGGTAGTGTTTGGGACAATTCATTTCAGTTCATAGCACTGCTAAAACTAGGTACCACTCAACTTTTCAGATCAGGGGGGAAGGCAATATGTAATTCAAATTTATATCCTAGGGGAGACTAAAATACGTGGAGAACTTCAAAGGTGAGATTCAAATGTGCTAAATACTTCGAAAGAAAATGTACCCTTGCTCAGGTAGTATCGACGGCCATGACAACAAGCATTTAAGACCTGACCAGCGTAAGGCCGTAGGTTGACAGGATCTCGTTGACCGGCTGGAAGTAGGTGGTGCCGCCGGAAGCGCAGTTACCGGAGCCTCCGGAGGTGACACCCTGGGCCTGGGCGCCGGAGTAGTAGGAGCCGCCGGAGTCGCCGGGCTCGGCGCAGACACTGGTGCGAGTGAGGCCAGTGACACTTCCTTGGGAGTAGTTGACCGTCGCGCCGAAGGCCCCGACTGTGCCGCAGTAGACACCGGTGGTAGAGCCGGAGCGGCAGATGCTGGATCCGACGGCAGCCACGGTGCTGCCCGACACAGGCAGGGTACCCCGACCGTAGCCGTTGATGGTGCCGCTAAGAGTGTTTCCACTGCTGGCGCGGACGAAAGCCATATCGGCGCTGCCTGGGAAGACCGAGCCTGAAAAGCTCCCGAGCGCCGCACCGGCGGAAGTGGTGGCAGCAGCACCTACGCGACCACAGTGGCCAGCCGTGACGAAGCCCGTCGTGACCGAGAAGCCGATAGAGCACCGGGAGGATCGGTTGATGTAGTAAGCGTCGCCGCCACGGATTGTCGCAAAGGTTTCAGGCATCGTCTCAACAGTTCGCACCTCGAACTCGGACGCGGCGAGCCCGACCTGGGTGGCCAGCGACTCGGCTTGAGCGGTGCTGCTGGCAAGGGCCTCCAGGACGAGCTTGTTGGCGGCAACGTCAACGTAGTACGAAGCAATGCCAGATTCGGCCGAGCTCGTGTCGCGAGCCTCAGGTTGGCCAATGTACAGCTTGTCAATTGCCAGCTTAGCCTCCTCAAGCTTGGAGAGGCTGTTGGCCATGATGGCGGGCGTGGCGCCGGCGGCGGTCACATCGGCAGCCAGGGCTTCATCGGTGACACCAACATTGAGAGTGGTACCGTCCGCAGAGATCCAAGCACCGGCGAACGAGTCACCGGCGGAGGTGCGCAGCTGCTCGATGATTTCGGTGGCTCCGTGCTCGAAGGCAACGCGAGCAGTGGCAGCCTCGGCGTCCAGCCCAAGGTCGCGCTTCATGGCGGCCAGGATCTTGGGGTGGAGGCTGGTTGCGGCCTGCGTCGGGGCACCGTAGACAACGGGCAGGACGACAGCCAGGACGGCAAGGTACTTGGTGAGCTCCATGTCTGATTTTCTGAAGACAACACGAGAGAGAATGCGGGCGTATTGTTCTGTGTAAAAGATTGGAAGTAAGACGAGGCTGTGATGCTGTTGTGAGATGATAGACTTGACGAGAATGTGCGCCCTTATTTATACTTGATATCTTGGATATCATCACGCTCATGCTGTTGCCCCTTCGGAACAAATCCATACTATGCATCAGTCGTCGCCAAAATCCTCCTTCCTAATGCGCCTCAAGCCGCCTTGTGATGTTACAACCGTATCTCATAGGAGCATTAGAAGTGCCTTCCTCATGAGGCACTTCAGAAGCCATCTGCCGCGCAATGTTACCGTAGTATCTGGGGGGTAGTCCTGGAAAGACGCCTTTGAGGCTGCCTACCCCGCGATGCAGTGGCATATACATGTAGCTAAGTAGGAAGGAGTAAAAGAACCGACAGAGAACTGCAAGGAGCCTTCGATAGATAAGGCGCCGCTACTCTCGGTAGACATATCTCGTCTGATAACTCACACTCTTTTGAATCCTCTGTGCTTGGCAATATGCTAGGCCAGGTCTAGTACATATGTCGGCTTCTGTCCGGCGATACCTTCGATTTGGGCAAGCGAACAGTGACATGCAGATCAGATGCCGGTCGTTGGCAGCTAACATTAGCATTATGTATTCAGTAGAAACCAGCTACTGTTGAAATGAGCTTGTAGCTTTGCACAGGCGACTTACAATGTCGACTAGCTGTCACCAGTCATCCTGTGTAACGCGCACTTTGCAAGCAGCTGGTTGTAGCATGCACGGCTGTCTTAGTAGGCTGTGAAATGGGAAACGGAAAGGACAAATCTTAAACTGGTACTTGGATGTACACCACCTAATGGCTAGACGCTCGTAATTCGCTCGATCTTTACTTGGCTCCTCATCTGGGAAGGTAGTGCAATCATTGAGATGCTGGGCGATGGTGTGTTGGCAGATAGGCCGAGAGCGTATTAGGAAGGCAGGGCTAGGCCGTATCAACTGAAGTGCGAGCTCTATATGGAAGGTCAAGAAACGGTAGAAGTATCAAGAATGACGTTTCTCGGTATCTGATTTCTCCACCTCTTATCCTACTGCGAGGCCATCTTTGCCAAGATCAAGAGAGCGTCCTCGGTAAGTAGTACGCTGCACCAAGCATTTTAAAAGCCAATTAGAGACCTCGCTTCCTGGGCATTTGCAAAAGGCAGTCTGGCTCCCTTTAGGCGTTAACTTGCATGCTGTGATAGGTGGGCTGCGACAGAATGACAGTTAACCTGCCAAGCACTGTAACCCTACTATCTCTTGGCGACTGCAGGCAAACATTCTCAATGGGAGCATGATTGTCCGGCCAGGCGACTGGTACCTGGAAACATAGATGTCGAACAATGGTGATAAAGCATTTTGTTGAGGAAAGTGCACAGCTAGGCATAGGCATGCAAGCAAAGTGTATGTATGGCTGCCGAATTTGGGGAAAGATGACACCTGTAGGAGATGATAAGGTCCTCGCGTAGCATAGGGCATAATGAGAGGGAAGCACCAGTCTTAATCATCACGATCTCTTCATTGCATCATCTGTATTGGGCCCGGAATGTCTGTGGAATGAAGTAAAGAATCGCATCAACGTTGCAACATGACAGAATCCAATATGAGCTGAAGCTATCAGTGCATTGTCATGTCACAGCATTGAAATAGGTTGACTGCCTAAGCCCAATGTAATATCTGGCAATATGTCGTTAAGGCAGCGAGAGCCGTTCGACACTGGGTAGGATTCGATACGGTGGTCTCACACACCGTCTTTTGAGGCACAGTCTCGTCTTTATCGGGACATTGGTCGCTTTCTAGGCTGCTGTAGAAGCTCTCCTGGCACGTCGCATCTAGCTGGGGCTGAAATTTTACATTGATATTGGGGACCTCAGTCTTTTGTACTTGCTTTCGGACGACGCCGGCCACGCGTGATTCGGGGAGGAAGGCCTTCCACCAGGGCTTCGCACGAATAGCCTATCCAATTCGCGAAGCAAAACATCGTTTTAGCGCACTTGTATCGTGGAGTCCGTCGGGATGTCGACACCTACCGTGGACAGTTTAAAGGGCATAATTACCGCGGCACAGCCAGCGCCTACCATGTCCCCTTTAAACTAAGCGACCGGGCGATCGGCCAGGCATACGGTAGCATTTGGCGTCCCCAGTGCCGGACCTAATAACATAATGCCAGCGATTACCGCTGTCATTTATTTCCCTCGGCCCGTTAACATTAGCCATGGGTTTAGTAACTGCACAAATCGCCACTTCGGCTGTAACTGCGCCCACATCGGTTGTAGACCCAGCCAGCATGCCACGTGGGATATAAGCGTATTGTCGCAGCTAAGTCAGGGAATGGAACGAATGTGCGATTAAGAAGTTGCTTCGAATTATTCTATACTATTTTACAGAAGACAACAATGTGTAAACAGAAATTGGTCATTTTCTGACATCGGCCAGGATTGAATCGGCTGCCTTCTCCGACGCCATGTAGAGAGAGACGACTGGGAACAGGCCCATGATTTTCGGGAAAGCCGACATGTCTACGACACGCAGGCCGTTGATTCCACGGACGCGGAAAGAGCCGTCCAAGACCGCCATGGGGTCGTTGTCAGCACCGATCGGGCATGATGAGGAGGCGTGGTGACCCCATGCCTCTTCCTGAATCCACTGCGCCAAATCCTCGTCCGAGTTGATCTCAGCGGGCGGCCAGACGCGCTCGAACTCGCCTGCAATGGGCGGGATGTCGTCAATGGCCTTCATGCCCCATCGCATGCCCTCGATGACGGCCTTGATGTCCTTGTCGGCGTCAGTCTTTGACGCCGCGCCCTCATAGAAATTGTGGAACGTGATCTTCGGCGTGTCACGGGGGTTGGCACTTGTCAGGTTGACGGTGCCGCCGTTGTTGCGCGTGTGTGCCTTGAGGACCAGCCAAGTCCAGTGGTTCTTAGACTTAGCCGTCAGCACGTTCTGCGAGTATCCAGGGTAGTAGCCCTGGAAGATCGCCGGGATTCCCCCAACCCACACGTCGTGCTCTCCCTCTGCCTGAGACGAAAGCATGAACATGCCCAGCGAGATGCCTCCGGTCGTATAGGCACCTTTGAGCGCACCAACGCCCTGCACCCATTGCTTGTAGCAAGGATCTCCCTCGGCGAGAAAGGTGCAGTCCTTGACAAGGTCGAAGTTGTCCTTGGTCCTTGCAGTGACAGCGAGCTCGTAACGGTCTGTAAATCGTGCATATTGTGTTAGAACTTGGGGGAAGAACATTGTACAAGCATGAACATGTGTCAAAAGAGCAAGCTTACCTTGCAGATTGGTACCGACTCCAGGGACGTTCTTCACAACAGGGATGTTGAACTTTTCCAATTCGTCCTTCGGGCCGACACCTGACAATTTAAGGATTTGAGGAGTGTTAAAGGTGCCTGCAGAGATGATGACCTGAAAAAGACTCGAGTTAGTTTCAGACGCACTCCGGGGTGCTCCGGGCCAATAAAAGACTCCTGAGCGAAGCACTCCATGAACTCACCTCACGACTGGCCGAGACCGATCCAGCAACACCGCCATCCTGGGAATCACTAGCTCGAGTGTCCGCTCTGTAAAGGCTCTCGCCAAATAGGTATTCCACACCCGTAGCTTGGGGCTTTTCGCCAGAAGTGTTGAAATTGACCTTGGTCACCAGCGTGTGAAGGGCAATGTCTAGTTTGTACTTCTTTGAACCGTCAGGGTTCTTGGCAGTAGCGATAGAGTAGACAAGGTCCCGTGGTGAAGATCTCTCATACTCCGGGGCCCCCATAGAGAGGGGAATCTGCGTCAGCATAGGGGTGCTGTCTCGGTTGGGGAGGTTGTTATTGACGTCGTGTAGAAGAAGCTGCCAACATGTCAGTGTCACGAAATTGCAATATGTTGCAAGGAGATATAGTCCTTACAGATGCCAGGCCATCAACTAAGCCAGTGAGATAATCAAGAGGAAGAAGCTATGGACTGTGTCAGTACCAGCAGACCTGTATCCAGATGTGACTTTCTTACGCTCTTGAGCAAACCACCAAGAGGCAGACCAGTAACAAGCTTGTCGACCTTTGTGAGGAGGCCATCGACCTTGACACCAGCAGCGGCCGCGCCTCCCAGAACGACGGACAGAAGCTTGAGGTCTTGAGCAATCAGTGTCAACGGCGTCAGGGCTGTCTTCAGCCATCCGCTGTAACCATGGGCGAGAAGATCGCTGGGGAAAGGCGCCTGGTTCCTCTCGATCTTGGTGAAATACTTTCTCATGTTCTCGGCGTCCCAGCTCTTGTCACCAGTTATCTCTTTGATGTAGTTCCAGTCGCGCTTATGCGGGTAGATAGCCAGCATCGCGTTGTGCTCGGCACAACCTGTCAATGTTCACGTTGCTTAGTATTCTATTTGCACTATCCGAAAGGTCCTGTAGTGTGGATTTTGACTTACCACCAAGACCACCGACACGGGGGTAGTAGTTGCCCAGGACCTTGGCTCCCTCAGGTGGGTTGGTGCCACTGTAGAGGTCGCCTTCCTTGGTGCGATAAGTGAGCTTTCTGTCCCTTTTGGCCATCTGCTCATCCTCGTAATGGTGCGTGTAGTAGCCCCAGCTGAGCTCAGACCGCTCCGAGGACCATATGCTCATGGCTGGAACCCTGACTTCGCGCAGTTGTCCATGGTCACCACCCGCATCGATCAGGAGCACGCTATGTCCAGCCATAGCCAGGCGGGCGGCGAGAGGAGCGCCTCCCGGGCCAGATCCAACGACGATGTACTCGTACACCTTTTGGGGTGGCGGAGCAGCAGTAAGTTGGGGGCCCAGAGCTTCATAGCGAGTCTGGTTGGGGTGGCGAGGATAGCTGAAGTCAAAATCGCCCCTACAGATAATGTAAGTCCTTGTGCTGCTTGGCCAGTTTAGAGAAACGGAGAGATCAGAATTGGCCTACCCTAATTGCTTTGCTGCAAGGGTTACTGGAACCCAAAGCAGGTGCCAAGACACGGCAAGTCTCATACTGAACGGATACCAATCGTCAAATTATGGAAACAGTAAATAAATACAAGGAGTGAAATCAATAAGTGCGACAGGCTGTCTCGCCAGAATAGGATGAGTTGGCTGAAGAATGAAAGGAAGCCGAACTCTGTGTCCAAATAGGTCTTGACTCTATATTCATCGCGCCGTCGCTCTCCTGACGGCATCCCGGCAATCTCACGTGTATGGCATACCTGGAAAAGCCTCGAAAACCGAGGACGATCTTCTCCTTGTTCCGCCCCAAGTTATGAAGGCTAATATATGGCAGATTAGACACGGCATGCAAGAAGATCATTAAGCAGTCCGCAATGGGTAGACTCTGGACGATCAAGCAGCCGGGGCCCCAGGTTCCTCTATTCCGGTTGGCGTAGAGATAATGAGGCGACCCACCAGCCCCAAAACGACGACAGCGTCCAGGGGTATACGAGGAGAGCATGGGTGCGCGATCCTTTCTCGGCCACTGATGGATTCGCTTACTGTAAATTGTCTACTGAGGGGGTCTCCACTAAGCCAAGTGACGGGCATACTGCATACTGCTTGTCAAAAACTCAGTCTTCGTACAAGACGAGGGGTTCAATTAGGCATCCACCCAGCATGCAGAAACCCAATATCGCTTATGGATCATCCCTTCTGTCAACTCAGGAGCGCAGGATGGAAGCGTATACACATGAGCACGCTCAACAGTACCCGTACTCCGTACGTGGGAAATAATCGCCTGCAACGAAACATATTGTACTCGCGAGGATGGTATGTCTATAACGGAGAGCTTTGGGAAATTACAAAGTAATCGAGGTTACGGAAAGAAACCCGAAGCGGGATGGGCCTTCCTCATTACCGATCTTTGGCGATCGACTTGACAATCCCTCATCCGTGTATTGTATACGTAGGAGTATCACCACAGTCTCTCCAACCCCGGAACACCTATACCATGTCCCCCGATGAGCTTAGCGCCATTTCTGAACACGGACGTTTCCCGGCATGTCGTGCCCAACGAAATCCTCCTTCACTGACAATCTACGGATATCCGTACGGACATTCGCAGAGGAAAGACAGCGGGCTACAGGGTTCTTCTGCAGATCTTTCTTTGTTAGTCTGCAAGCCGCTTGCCTGCCCATCAAATCCGTTGCAGTACTCTGTACACCTCCACAGGGATTATAAACGTTAGTGCAGTGAATTACCCCACTTCAAGAGGTAAAGTAACTATACTATTAATAATAGTGATTTAGTATGAGAATATTAGTATAGGTACATACAGCAATTATAACTTCACAACTACTAACTTTCTAACTTTCTGCCAGCCAGCCCATACCTTCCAACCAGCCCATACCTTCCAACCAGCCAGCCAGCCAGCCCATTATCGCAACAACAACAACAACAGTATAGCAAATAACGCACTATCTACACCCCCTTCTTCCCCTTACCTTTTTCACAGTACTGACCTTATAAAAGAGCAACGGATAGAGATACGCGCGTTCCGGAAGTACTTGCATTAGACCTACAAAGAAATCGCAAAAAATACCCCCTTTACTTAACAGCAAATCCAACGCGCCTGCTCAACAACCCTACCTTTAACCCCTCAGAAAGGCAAGCATCACAAGGGCCTCATTTTAACCCCCTAGAAGCAGCGCCTTTAAGAGTAGCTCCTTAAAGACGAGGATAACAGATTGATCTAATAGGGCGATTTACACTATTTCCTTCCTCCCAAATTCTCATCCTTTAGGGTTAACACCCTTTCAACAGCCCTACAAGATTTAGGGTATATACGCTCTATTCGACCTTAACGAATACACCTCAGCCTATATTATAAGGGCAGGCGCCTTACCTTTGCCCGCCAGTAACTACAAGCCCGGCCTAGGCTAGAAGACTGGCAGGATGTGATATTTTCTGATAAGACGTAGGCCAATACCAACCCTCTTTAGAAGAAGTAGGTGACAAGGCATAAAATAGAAGATCCAGAGTCCTTTGCCCTCTTAAGGAAGAAACCGTTTAGCTAGATGTTTTAGGGTTGTTTTGCTAGTAGTAATAAGGGCCCTGGATTCGTCTAGGAGAAGGATTAGGGAGGTATAACTACCTATAAGTATATCTTCCTAATCCTTCTGATAGTAGGGTCCTTCTATCACAGCAACCATCTTAGCTAATTCTAGCATAATAATGCCCTATCACATAAGGCAAAGATTACAGTTTAAGCTATAGGAGAGATAAGGATGGTTCTATTAAAGTAGCTAGCACTTTCTCCTAACCTTAACCTAATAGAGAACGTGTGGTTTTAGATGAAGGATTAGATAGACCGGCACTACGATATCCAGGCACTTACGTTAGAGGGGTTACAGGCGGCCGTATGGGCAGCCTGGCTGGCGATACCTTCAGACTTCTTACAGCAGTTAGCACACTCTATGCCCCATCGACTTCACTTGGTTATTGAGAATAACGGAGGAGCAATACAGTACTAATACTTTAAATACACCTATTTTATGCCTATTAATAAGTATATATACCTGCCGATTGATTGCTATTTCTAGTTAGTAAGTCAACCACTAACGTTTATAATCCCTGTGGAGGTGTACAAAGTACGGATAGTTTAATCCAAGTTGGTCTCTAGATGCCCACTGATTGCTCTCTCCATTTCCGGATTCGGATGGCCGTGTAGCTGATCATATTCTCATTTTCCCCGCCGACGCCCAGACGGCGTTCTTGGCCATAGCTCTGAAACTGCCCAAGGTGCCAAGGTAGCTTAAACGGAGAGCAAGTTCTGCGCACACCCGGGGAAAGTGCTAGCGGCAGATAGTGGATATCGTCTTGCAGGGGGAATGACTCGGCCTACCTTGTACGTCTGTTGGAGGACCGTAATGTTATCAGAATGATGCCTCGACTTTCCAAATGCGCTCTTTTTTTTACTGGGCGCTTTCGTGCGTGATAAAAACTTCTACTGGTGGGGTCGGGCAGATGGTTACTGTTCTGGAAGTTTTCACTGTCTTACTATTTATATACTTTCTGGTACTCGGGCTCAGCCATATGGTAGGCAATGAGAACTGGATGACGTGAGGGAATAGCTGGAGAATGATTCAGGCCCCTTGTATCCATAGGTTGTTTTTCTGACCGGCAGTAGGTTAGCTAGTACCGCCGAGACACGATGGAGGTCAAGCTGGCGTATGCAGCTCAGGGTCATCCAACAGCAGACAGATTAAGTAGATTATATTCCTAGGATTATCTACACTACGTAATCTTAGGACCCATCTGGAATGACACCAGGCTCCGTCAAGGGCTGCCAAGGACTAAACTTTCAAGTGAGGAAAAGGAAGCAAATCCTTAGGTTTTTTTCCCGCAATCCATGTTAGGTTACCCGGCAATTAGAGGTCTTCATCATCAGTGATTATCATATTTATTTCTCCCCCTCCGTAGGCAACTGCGATCTGTTTGCCTTTTTTTCCTTAGTTCAACACTAGTCTTTTGTTCTCCATGCTGGCCCGCTGAACCTTTTTCTGCCTTTCTTCCACCTAGCAGACCAAACCTTGGACTTGCATACCTGCCCTGAGCAGATCGGCCAGTATGAAATTCTTCACAGCGATACTCTTCGCTAGCCTTCTGCTCGTGTCCACTGTCTGTGCCACCAGCAGATCAGAACCACGGACTCCCGCAGCTGGAGGTCAGCCAGATCCGGCAGTCGTTGCACAGGTTCTGAAGAGTTTCCCTCAATGCGGTGTCAGTCACTTACCCTCGTCCCTTCCGTTCTTTTCTCCTGGCATCTCGTAAAGGAAATCCCCTGTGGAGCAGAGCAAGAGAGCCCGATCATCATGAAGCTGACAGTTGCCACCTATTCCACATAACAGGTTAGCTGTCTCGTCACAATTGTGCCAAAGTCGACTTGTGGCTTTAACACAACCTGCGTGTGTACGGATGAAGAACTCCAGACACAGATAGCTGGCTGCGTGGCCAAGCAATGCACTAAGCTTGAAGCATTAGGTAAGTGCCTGTGATCTCTGGCTTATGAATCCCCGGATTGCACAGAAACTAAGAAATGAGCAGCTGCGAAAAATGCCTCGGCGACTATGTGTCACGAGCCTGTCCGTGACAAAAGATTGGACCAAGCTCTTGTGTCTATTATTGGCTGCAGTGTGACTCTTATCATCTTTTCTATCCGTATCTCCTTCATCATCCTCTCGAAAGATCGGAGGATGGCATTGGATGACTACGCTATCGTAGTTGCCATGGTGGCTACCCTTGCGGTCAGCTCTATCAGTCCCATAGGTATGAACCATGATGCGAAACCTGACCTGCGGCTGACAATGGGTGAAGCGGATTATCACGGAGTTGGTAAGGACATCTGGACCCTTTCCAAACACGACCTGGAGATGGCTTTATTCGTGAGTGATCTGTCAAGCTTATGCTACGCCCACCCCGTGTTTTGAGATGGCTAACATGCCTGTTTCTTTTCTAGTACTACTACATAGCCGAGATCATTTATTTCGTTGCCCAAGGCTTTGGGAAAGTTGCGCTTTGCCTCTTCATGTTACGAATTTTCCCCAAGAAGAACATGCGTATCAGAATCTACGTAGTCTGCGGCCTTGTGCTCTCGTACATGTTCGCCTTCATAATCGCAACACTCCTCCAGTGTCAACCCCTCAGTTATTTCTGGAAGCAGCTCGACGATATGGAAGAGGGGAGGTGCAATGACACTCACCTGCAAGCCTGGATCTCTGCCTCTATCAATATCGGGCTTGACATTATCATCATCGCCTTGCCTATCAAAAGCCTCTGGGCAATGCAGGCCAGCCTTGCGAAGAAAGTAACGGCAATCTGCATGTTCTCACTTGGCGCACTGTATGTTCATCAATACCCGGCCCAGTGCGTATTCGTTCAGAAAAACAAAATGGCTGACAGTTTTGGTTTCAGGGTGACCATCACAAGCATCATCCGTCTACAATCCCTTATTTCGTTTTCCAAGTCTATTAACTTTACATGTTAGAGCATCTCCCATACCAAAGTTCCTTGTAGTTGCAAGGGAAAGAAACAATGCTGACCTGTATGAAAAACCATTAGGGGATGGAAGAAAAGCTGGGTCGTGGAGTCTGGCTGAGTTGTACATTGCCATCATCTGCACGTGCCTCCCGACTATTCGAATTATGGTCATGAAACTTGGAACCAAGCACTTCGGCTGGACTAACGCCAGTTCCAATGGGCCGTCACATGGCTCAACTAAAGCAAGTTACGCCAACTCTCGGTCACAAACGTCGAAGAAATTTGCGACGGAGTCAGACTCGGATTTTAAAGGCGCGAATTTTATCCCACTGAACGATGTAGACTCTATACATTCCAGGGGAACAGGAAAACCACGAATGGATTGTTGAGAACGTTGTTGTACAAAAAGGACGCACGCATTGTTAGACAGTTAAAAAGGTTCATCGCGGCCATTTCGATATTCAAGGGGTTGCAGCAAAGAACACTCACATACATACATATATAATATGTTTATATTCATGTATATGCTTCATAGACATAGACTTATATTAGGCGGTATTTTTCGACCTGGCCCAAAATCCACCAGAGTTCAAACCTACACATTACTCGTGTGCTCTGGAAGCAAGTACAACTTCAAGCAGCCGGCACACACGACCATCCTGGCGAGGCATTTAAGGAGATAGAAGAAGGCATTATAGCGGTACCAAGCCTCGTCTTCTGGCGGATGATGGGTATGCCGGGAATCTCAGCCAGCGTCCGCAACTTTGTCGAGGCATTTTGAGAGCTTGAGCAGTATCTCAACGACATGTTTTCCTCGCGTCGAATGGTATTATTGCAAGGGGAATAGGATATGACATTGAGAACCTATGGAACTTGATGGAGAGGGGCACGTATCCCAAAAGCCAGCCGAAAGCAAGCGTATATAACTGCCTTAGAGTGGGAGATCCGTGGCAATATCTTTACTTTTACGCGTGACAGGCATGAGTCCTTGACCTAGACGCATAACATGTGATTACGCTCTTGTGTGGGCTGTCAATCATGCAAGAATGGCTGGTAGTCAGAGAAGACGGTTTTCGGTGTCTCCTCGCGACTGTAAGAGTTGTCGAATCGCCATGCTGAGTGATACGCATGTTTGTCAAACTGATATGCGGCACATGGAGGCAAGACACATTGCAGATACAGATACCCAAAGAATGAGGCGGTTGACTGTACCTGTTAGTACTAGTGATCTCAAACGGCAAATATGTCTTTGGCGACGCTTTTTGTTGAATCAACGGTACGTCAACATCCCTAGAACCAGGGTGCACGAGGGCACAAGGGGAACAAATACTAAGACTTGGAATCCGTGTCGTTGAATTAACACCATAGTGGCTACTGAGATTGATGGGGCTATCACACCTTGCAGCGAGGGCAAGCAGGCATGCCCCGGCAAACAACAAATGAACCGCTGGGGCGGCAAGAGAACTGGTCTTGAATGCTTGAGATAACAAATACGCCATTAGAATTCATGTTTGCCTGAATGCACTAGCCCTTATCCGTGTGTATCGAGATGGTCCAGAGGGAATCTCAGCCAACACTTGAGATTACCTTTTGTTATCTTGTCGTGATTTGGACAGAGGCGTCTCTCATGCTTGGTGCTCCGACGCCAGGAGCTTGGTCTAACTGGCTTAAATGTCTCACGACAATCCACAATCGTACTTTCAGCTACGTGCATGCTAATTGTAAGGTGTACCATTGCTGTCGGAATAATGCCGACTGAGTTACACAATCGAGGGGTTCCCTAGGAGTCCCCTTTTGTGTGACCCGGGAATAACGATGGCGCCCCCCTCATCAAGTCTCCCCTTACAGCTCAGCCATGACTTGACTCTAAGCTCATGCTCCACGTTCTTATCCATCTGGCAATACCAGGATGACTGGCTTTTTCGGGTCGGGCTGGGCCTTTTTGAACCTTGCGGCAGCTTGACGAAGGCGGGGGTTGTGACACGAAGGTATGGAGCAATATGCCCCGTACATCGAGTTAGGCCAGGCTCCGTTGAGATGCAAACTTAAACGCACGATCGTTTGGACCTCACAGTCTTTGTCAAGAGTCTTGTGTCTCAAGGCCAAGAACGTTTCGTATAAACCATGGCCAGTATACATCCTGGCACCACCAGGCCGAGTACTGGACTGCAAGGATTACTTGATATGTGCCGAGTGCCGACCTGGCAGAGCCGATGGGCTGCTCTGTCCATGGAGTCCAAAAGACAATCGGCAAATCAACCACCCTTTGGTAAAAGTAGGGTCCGTAGTCCACATATCGTTTCGTTACCTTTCCATGTAGATGCCACAAACAATCAGTCATTGCCTTGGAACGATCAGCCCTGGTAATAAGTCGAGACAGTAAAGCGTCAAGCCCTTATTATTGGCGCGTGCTCTAGTGACAAGTCTGCCCTACGCGGCATGCCAGTTGCCAATCTGCAGGATTGCATCGTCGTGTTTACCGGCTTATTTCTTAAGACTCGACGCTGAGGACAATTGGGTGGTTCCTCATCATTACGAAACCGGTGTGGTTGACAGCTTCCGATGGAGACCAGGCGCGCAAGTCCGTCACCGTCCTCGTCAGCGGGTTCCGAGTGGCTGGCCATGTCGGAGGGATGTATCAGCAGAAGCCGGCCATCTTGGAGCGAGCGCGCCTATTGACGTGATAATCGATTAGGGCCGATGTACTGGGGCTATGCACAAGTGTCAGAATAGGATAGGACTCGACAAGACGATGAAATGGAGCTTACTAGATGGTAAACTTTACAAGATCAAACCCAATGTCGCTGTGATTTCTGATGTACTTTTGTATTTCAGACGACCTCGAAGGCATGATGCGTAACGCAGTAGCGGGAGTCGTTTTTGATGACTCGGGCCCCGTTGACAGGGGCTAAGCGGCTGCAACGGTCAGGCTCATCGTCATTGTAGTAAGCGGTGCTGGAGAGCAGGAAGGGCCATCCTTTGCGAAGGGGTCCTGCTGATGCCTGGATTATGCCACATTCGGATCTGTGGACGATTCGATATCAGATACGATGATGTATCTGTATTCGATCCCAGCGAGGGATGATGCTCTGAAATGTGCTGCAGGCGCTAAGATGGGTGCAGACCTGTTGCAAGGCTTCGGTAATTGGGTAATCCGGGCCCGATGTTGTCAAACTCGACGAACCGCAGCTTCGGGGAATTACTGATTCTGAGTAACCCGAGGTAAAGGAGCCGCTAAGTGTGATGGTGCTGGGCTGTCGCGAAATCGGGTTTCATGAAGCCTGGCAACTTTAGTGAGGGTCATTGATTCGGCGCTTATTTGCTAGAGAGGATCCCGGCTGGCTGATAGTAGGGTCGTTTTTCAGGTCCATGTCCCTAGGCAGCGAGACCGACGGCGTCGCGTCGTCACCCGTGGCGATGACGGAAGCCCGTCGTTTTTGTTTTGTTTTGGAAATCAGATGGCAGTCGAGGCATTGGCGTCGGTCAACGGTGGCTGGTTGTGTGGTGTCGGGGACACCTGCAGGCCCAGCATGAGCGGGGGGTTCATGTTCAGAGATGGTTCCGGCGTGACGATGGACTCGCTGCATCGCATCGCATCTCACGTCTGGAGCGTGGAACGTGAAGGGAGAAAGGCGACCAAGTGTCCAACATGGCATGAGAAATCGATCCCGAAATCGAAATCGTATGTTTTGCCGAGCAGGACATTTTGGCTTGTAATTACTGTCTAGGTGACTACGCATAGCCATGCCATGATTATGTAATACCCGCTTGCAACCATGGCCCGAAGATTCTCCGTCCGTGACTTAGCCGTCAATACCGAGGTACCTAGGCACCTCACCTTACAAGCACATGGACGGACTCCACATAGGGATACGTATCTGCCTAGGTACCCACGTGCATGAAAGAAGGTAATTAGGTAATTACTGGCCAGGGTATGACGATACCAGCAAGTGGAAAGGACAGGGGAAAGGGGAGACAAGTCATTTGTCGAAGATAAGGCCAATAGTATCATGAGTGATATAGAACATGTCACATGAATCAACGGTTGGCACTGACAACCACGTCGGCTTGGCAATTATCATTGGCAACGTAACTACACTACAGAGACAGCTCGCGGCACTGGACACTAGTGGATCCGGCACCGGCAAATCGGGGTAGATCATCTTGTGGGTATTGTCCTCGTCCCTTGCGAGGATGCTAGGTAGCTGCTGTCGCAGCGACGGCGATAGCAGCCGCCTCGAAGGGCTTTGATACTCGTTTCGGATTTTTCCGTACTCTTCTTATGTTTGCCTACATGGAATGTTCTTCATGTCATAATGTAAAGTCACAATATGTACATCAGCCATACCTATGTCCTGCAAATGACTCGTAAGATGGCACACTTACTACTGCCTATCCAACACTAAGATCGCCGACGAAACCCGCCGACGCAGGATGAACTTGACGAAAGACAGAAAACATCTTGTCAGACTACCTTCTGACGGCCTGGATTCAAGGTTTTACTCAACTCTGGGATTGCTGGAGGAAACACGTGGGTTGCTTTGTTGCGGAGTGCATCCCGCTCGGGCCGCTCCCTAGGCCACTTGAACGGATGGCAGCATGCCTTCTGTGCTATTGACAACAATTGTTTAGGTTTGGGTTTCAACCCTACTGCCCTGACGCTGTGGTCGGTCCAAAGAGTACAATTGATCCGTCAAGTTCTCTCGTCATACGTTGTGATCAAATTTCTCGGATGCACCTCATTCGCTTTCTACCATGCTCATAAACCGCTTTTTCAAGTCCGAGTTCGGCCCCATAGTCTAGAGCTATTCCGAGCCTCAATGTGTCCGTTTTCATCATCGAAACATCTGTATTGCTTTTCCTAGCGACTTTAACGGGAGAAATAAGAGACATGCCGGTGCTGTGTACTATCGTGGTTATACGAAAATATCTTGGCCAGTTTGAAGAGTATCATGTTTATTTGCTGTGTCTTGTATGGACCGGCGGTGAAGACCTTTGCAGCCAATCGGTATCCCGCAAGCTTGGACATCCATACCAACTTGCAAGTACATACTTGGAAGTCGCCACTTCGTGTACCTCCTTATGCAATGGCAGAGATGCACCCGAAGTTGTTTTTACAGTTAAGAAATTACCTATTTATAAGTTCAGCGGCTAAGCGTGGATTGATTAAAGAAAACTCGCCCTCGAAAGACTCTCGGCGATTCCAGCAACTCCGATGACGGTCCGGTTGACAAGCATCGCAGTGGGATGGGTGTTCGCTCCGAGTGCTCATGCGATGTGCGCTTGTTGTAAACAATAGTCGTTCCGAGTCAGGAGCATGGTCTGAATCGCAAGACGGTACATATTACCTGGAGAGGGTCCACAAATTTACAGATTTACATGTCAACGGCGCTGGCAGTCAGAGAAGTCAACGATAGGGTCACTTGACAAGAGGTAGGAGGCATGGTGTTGTATCCGTAATAGCATGCGAATCTGGCCCCGTACTACCGTGACCGAAAAGAGCACGGCTTTAATCCCTCATCTACCTGACTGACAGGGACCCATCGGGGGCACACCGGATAACTCCGTGGTAGGCTGCAAACGGGCGGTGTGGCAGCCGCCCGGGTACATCCCCGCGCGACCAAGACTCTGGGAGACATCATCATTCGCCCCTATGGTGGTATTGGTTCTATGCCATCGCCCAACACCTTAACGCTACTGAGTAGCAACAACAGGAGGAACCGAAATATGGCCGAGTCTCTATCTTTGAGGACGGCAAGCTCCGCGAGCAGCAATGACATGAACCAGAACAACATCCACGTCATAGCGCTTCCGTCGACCGATAAGAAAGTATTCGCAGCAGCAGTCCACTCGACAACAAGCTCAGACCCTCTTGGTAATGTGAAATTACGCAAAGAGAAAAGGGCCAAGGCTGCGCTGGGCAGCAATAAACGTTCGCGTCAATGACCAGTTCACGAGAACGGGCAGGAACGCGAGCACGACCGTAAAGACCAACGGTTGCAAGAGATGTGAAGGTGGTGTTTGAGTCGTCGTACGTGGTGTTTGTTCTTACCAATTAGTATTTCTTCGCAGGGACAAGCCTAAAAAAGAAGGATCTCATTCATACTATTATGGTATGATGGGTAAGTACAGAGTAAAAGGTCCCTAACAGTTGCGACCCACACATTGTGACTCTCACTGGACAGATTTGTGCTGGATATGCACATGAATCTCGAAGTGCCATTGCTGACATGGGTCTTGACTGATACCGCATGAGATATATTATTACCACCACACGTATATCCCTAATTGACATGACTGTGGCACCAACAGTAGTCCTAAACGAGTCACGCTGAACTCCAGCTGACGTACCGGCAACAACAATTCTGACTCCACCTACCAATTGGATCGTGGGATGCTTTTCAGCTTGAGCCTCATGACGGCTGACGGCTTGACTGACGTACTAGCTACAATGACAATATTAAACCCTGCTGGGAAGGTTGTGGAGAACCCAACATCTTGGGCTGGAGGCGCGACAGACTTACTGGAGATAGCTTCACTCTAAGCTATCCACCAACTTTGCTAAACACGGCCAGATGCGGTTTGACGGCCAGCCGAAGCTGGGCGCTTGTTTCTTCCCTTCATATCAACTTTACTCTTCACTCATACTCAAATATGTCACAAGAGCCTTGTGCAGCATCGCGAAAGAAACGGGGAACCTTTTCTAATTACTACATATGATTACCCGCCAGTTTAGTTTTCGCCACTTTCTCATCATGCATTTCATTAATGTGTTGGGTTCTAAGTAAATGTGTTAGCCACAGGACACTTCACGAACATAGGTTATACAAAAGATTACTGCCGAACTAGCTTACCTCCTGGATGTAGAATCAGTCATATCCCACTGAACAGTGGGACTTTACTCCAGTTCGGGTCCCTGGTGAAATACCACAGGCATTGACGACTGCGGGATCTGCCGACGCGTCCCAGCACGACTGTTCGAACTCGTTGCCTCCAAGGAAAGGTCTCGGGATGATTGGCCATTCGCGGGTGGAGTAACACTCTTGTCTTTTATTGTTCATCTTTGAAATTGTCTTTGCAATCCAGTCGCCATAGTGTACGCCGAAGAACTTGTGGTCCAGAGGGTATCTCGCGCATGCGGCTTGTGTTAAGCAAAGGTCGTGGCCTGGAACTTGGTCGCTGGAGCACCAGCAAAATGCGTGTCTATCGGCGAGTGCACCCAATGCAAGTGCGCAAAGAAGAAGGACGAACCTGAGAAACATTGTTGCTTCCTTGAAGGCCAAATGATTGAAACTGGAAAGGAGATGTTTGGTCACACGAAGCTATCTTGAATGTCTTTTGCCGGTTGTTTTTAGGTATTTAAGGGCCACAATGTGTGGTCACTTATCTGTACATCAATGTATTAACAAACCCTCTTCTACGCTTAAGAGAAGATCACCCGCGGATATGGCGCACCGTCGGTGTTGCCGAAAGACAGGGCGGATCTGTTCCATCCTGGGAAGAGGTATTGCTGGGATACCCCCATAACATCCATATCTGCTTCAGCATGCTGACTCAATTACTCTTATCATTCTACACTACAAACGACTTCGACGTAACGTCATAATCGCGTGCTCAGGCGTCGAATCCCGTCAACGCGCAACCGGCATCAAGCGGTCGCAGGGACCTTTTTCACCAATTGGGAACGAGAGCTGAGTCCTTATTCGCTACTGAATTAGCAACTGGAGTTACAGCTTTATTTACCCATCATCCCTGACTTTCTAATTCTAGGATGCCCTGGCAAATCAAATCCAAACTACTCGATTTCCAGTAAATATCCCTTCTCCTATTGGCCAAGGTCGTCAATTTACAGAACATTCTCTGCGCGATAACAAACGGCTGGCACCGGCGCACGATATACATCCACATGTCCGCTCAATTTGATTGCTCTTAATATGTTACCGGAGTCATTAGAGATATGGTTGAATTGCCCTTGCCAATTGCGCAATCATTCTTATCTCATTGATTAAAGTGCATTCGAGCTAGTAATCACGCCGATTCCTTATCTAACGACACAAGTCAGGTGTGGAACAAGTGACCAGAGGAATAAATATATCATCGTCAAGGGAAACCTTGACGAGTCTTCTAAGTTTGCCCTCATCTCCCATCGAGCGTTTTGAGTTCCATATACCCAGTCAGCGTTTGATTTTCTTTGTTACGCTAGCGCCGCCTTTGTTCTGTTTTGCTGCACGCCCGTCATGCATTTCCGGCATATAATCGCGACCTGCAGTGCGTTGACAACGTTACGCGCTGTTGCCACACCGATCCGATTCACCACGTCCAGCAACGTCAGCGTCCCATTATCTTGCCCAACCAAGCCGCTTAACAACCAAACATGGATGGAGGAAGACGTCGATGGTTTCTTAGCAGAAGCCTCGCAACATTACTTCCAGTACGACAGTAACAATATTCAGGCTTTAGGAGCCTACCTCGGTGCCCCAAACTTCTTTTGTGGCGTTAACGAATGGTGCCATGCCGGACAACCGTGCTCACCTGTCCAACTTCCTGGCTGGTACGTTATATCTTCCTTGACCTGAGTACCTCGCGAGCTTCCGCTAACGATATCCAGGTATGCGCTGATGGGCATACAGGGATGGAACAACTACGTCAACAACCTCAACCTCGCTATGACATACACAGTAGCTATATTGGGCATGAGACTTTCCAATATGGTCCATGAACTGTGGCCGAAGGCAAAGGACAACGTCACCGGATTGAAGATGGCCATGGCATGGATGAACGGTGTCCTCAACGCTATCCCAATCACCGCAATGTTCGGAGCCGTCCCGGCTGGTGTCGCCAACGCACTAGTAGGAAACAACATCATTATGGGAGGTATGATGATGGCGCCGGCATCAGACGGGGAATACATAAGGTGGAGTGCCATAGGGGAGCAGCTGGCGACAAAGTTGGACGACTACAAGAAAGCCATCGGCCAGTACTCGCAAAACGTCATCAACGCCCCCATCAACGACCCAAAGTGGGGTATCAACACGATTCTCAAGGGCGGCAATTACCTCGTCCGCGACAAGAACTTCACCCAAGACGACATCGAAAACTGGATGTACAAGACTGTCAGCGTCAACGCCATGGGAATGATCCTGCAGGCACAGAACGTCTACATCCTTCGTACCTTGAACCTGACGGATTGTGATGCCAACAAATACTACTACAAGAGCGCCTTCTATTGCCAGCAGCAGCCCAACGGCTTGTGGACCCGGTACCGGCTGCAGAGGATGGGCGCCGATGATCTCGTACCCGAACATGGCCTCGCGACCAAGCTTCAGGAGTTGTATGGCCTGACCAAGGAGGACATCTTCCTTGGCCCTACCACCTGTTTTGAGACGCACGACTACGAGCAGCTGACCAACCCTTGGGAGACGGTGTCATCGAGTGGCGTCATTTTTGACGCAAAGGAGCCGTGCAATTTCAACCTCAACATTTGCACCATGGATGCAGCAGATAACGACCTTTATGGACCCACCGACTTCGAATACCATGATCACAAATCCGATTGGTGGTGTGAACAGCAAGGGATTGATTGGGTTTAATGGCGTTCGGTAGTTTATAGCACACGAAGAAATGACATAGCTACGTTAATCATGCGTCAGGCACGCTGCATGAACACCAGCTTGAGCTCTTTTTTGTGTTGATGTGAATTACAACAGTGACTGCACTGCTCTCCGCTGCCTTAGCCAGTTGGCTGCAGCGCTTTTTCCCTTGGTCGAAGTTCTGGATTGTCTACCCCAAAGGTTGCGTCTTCTTCTCGATTAATTAGCGAGCACTCGCGCTCCTCGGAGGGTGAGAGCTTGGTCTTGGCACCACGCGCTCAGTCTTCGGCGGCGTAACTCTGCCCACGGAAAGGTTTGGAGGTTGCCGAGTAGAGCTTTCGTCAATATTATGGATGGGCGCGACCTCTTGTACGGTGGTGATCGGAGCCGTTTTGCTTTTGACATGGCACCACAAGTAACAGCGAAGCGCAAAAGGCCTCCTATCTGTGGGTCCATGTTTGGCCAACCGAAGAATAGCCCTCACAGTCTCTGTCTGTAGCGTTTTCCTACACTAATAAGTTCCGCGTGACAGTTTGTGTATGCTTAAGGTAGGCGCCAGACGTGCTATGATGGGCATTGCAGCGCATTTAGGGGTTGATTTAGGATAGAGTAGGGTTATGTTTAGCTATATCGGTTGTCTGACTAACAGAGTTCAAACAACCGATGATTACCGTCGCGCCAAAGTGAATTGGTGATGGATTGCTACCTCATCATCTACTGTTGATGGTATGCCGCCGCTTTATCAGGATCTCCGGGCCACAAGAGCAACCATGGACGGTACTATGGAAGATCAAGATCAAAGCATGTCCTTCGTCTTAAACCAACAAACTGAGCGCTACGGGCTAGGACTGTATTACCTTGTCAGCGGCTGCGAACACCCCAGTCCGCTTAAGATGAGGTTACGGTTTCTTGGGTACTCTCGAGACCTATACCTCCCCGCTTCCTCCTCAATTCATTTCACACCCAAATTGATAGCCTTCTCCTCTCTGACCACGGCTTTTGCAGCAAACACAAAGCTTGCGAGGTATGGGCTGGCAGAATCGCGCTCTTCTACGTAGTGCAACGTGAGGATGACTATTAATGGCGCCGCGCGCTTGTAAACCTAGTGGCAAATCTTTATGAGTCCGTTAACCTGCTGGTCGTTCAAGACAGAAATTTTGGGATCAAGATGTGCAGGAGGATGTCCAAGTAGTGCTATGTTTGGTTCTGAGGTCTTCGCTGCCGAGTCCTTTGACGCAGAGTCCTCCGACGATGCAGCCGAGGAAGAGCGGCGATGTATTGTGACGTTATCCATTAGCTGATTGGCATAGATGATGAACTAAGAATGTCAGAGAGCTTTAAACTGTTTCTGTAAGATTCTCAGCTTAGAGATATTGAGACCACTTCTAGGCTGTTTGGACGTGGTCTGAGAGAGACAAACCTGGAAGAGAGGGGGAGGGGAGAGTCGCAGCAATGGAGCGGATGTCGAGCAAGATATTAAGCCTGTCTTTGAATGCGTGGTGTCAAGACTAACAACAATAAAACGTATTGATGGCTCAACTAGATCGTTTTGCTGTTGGCGAAGTATCAAACGGATCGGAGGTGACATTGCTAACAGATACACTGCAAGCGAAAATACAAACAAGAGCGGAACAGCACTAAAAGCTGTACCTCATCATACGGTGGAAGTGGTAGACCCAAGGTAAGCTAGCAGCTATCGCGTACTGGAGTCGAATCTTCCACGACAACTCCCTGATAAGCGGCCGGCCGTTGAGCAATAACTCCTCCCGCAGGGTCAAGCCCTCGGCCCATGCCTCAACGGAGAGGGGCTTGTCCAGCCACCAATTCAGCTTACTACCTGAATTAGTAACGGGGTTTAGCCAGCCCTGCGCCGCCATGACGAAGAGGTTGGTCTCGTCAAATATCATATGGCCGTGTTAGGCCTGTCCGAAGTGTTCCACTAGCCCGTGGACCAAGTCTCGTATTTCCTCCTCGGTCAAGTACATGCTGAGCCCTTCAATACAAATCACCGTTGGCCGGTCGGCCGGTATGTTCCCGTACCAACCTGATTCCGTGGCCGACAAGGCTCATAGGTCGTAGGTGCTATACTCGATAGCCTTAGTGCTGGTGTCGGCAAGAGGGTCCGGAACCAGCTCCCGGTGTAGTTTGACGATGTCTGGTAGGCCGAAATCGATCCACCGCAGCGGAATTCGAGAAAAGTATCGCCGTAGGCGCAGCACGCGAGTGTCCAAGCCGCAGGCGAAGTGAACCATCGTTGCGCCATTAGGCGAGTAGTCGTGTGTGTTTAGAAACTCAGTCTTCCAGCGGTCAAAGCCGCGGCTGCGCACGACTGCCTCTGGCACACCGTTAAGGGTGGAGATCGTTTTCTTGGGGGATACCATTGTGGTGGCCTCTGTCGAATATGTTGGGAATGAACGACCAAGAAATGCGGGAACAACAAAGCGGAGAGAGTGGCTATTTCTTGGAGATAATGACTCGGTTAAATCCTATTGTAGAGCTCTATATTCTAAGCTAGTGAATAGCGCCTACAAGTTAGCCATTCATAATAAAACGCAAAACTGTATTGCTGCCCTAGCATTGAAGACCTTTCGCTTAGTTCTCGTTTTCTACACCTTGAACTTTGGTTAAATGTCCTCGTGACAAGGATGGCAGCGAATTCAGTTGAACCTGGCGAGACCCAGTTCTATCTGTTCTGGTACTTTGTATGATACCGACAGCCCCGAAGGCTCAGTGAGACAAAAACGTCGACCGGAGCCAAGGCGTACAGAATACATCATGTGTAATAACTGTACAAGCATGGGGATAATATAGCTACACAGGGTTCACTGCGAAGTCAAAGTCGTAACACCAAGAGAACCCATGTGTGTTTAAATTTGTTATAAAAGTATATTCATTTAATGAATATGTTGACTCTCCTCGGCGAGTTGTCGTATTGCTCTCAGGGATCGGCACTCGACGGCGGAAATCGACGGCGAACGGGGGCTGGGGGAGCCGAAAATACCGAATTGGGAAAGCCTCGCTTAGCAACGGAGCTTGGTATTGAGCGTTCCTCTCAGGACGGAGTAGGGTACGGGAGAATGCAACAGTACTCCGCAATCGTAACTTAACTCTAAGTAATTTTGTAAAGATATTTGAGTTTGCATCTTTCAAGCAACGTCACCCCAACATGACGTGAGCTAATTTTGATTACATGACAATCTGCAAGGGTCAAAAGTAGTAGGCGTTGACGTCAACGCCACGAACAGGCGGCCTGCACAGCCAGTCGGCCTTTTTCATTATCAGGTTCCTCCGCAAGCTCAGTTATTCAGGCCTTGCTATCATCTGCAACATCCACCAGCCGTCATTTAACCTTATTGAGCAGTTCGACATGATCCTGACCATTAACCATGGCGGACGGACATTTTACTTTGGACCTATCGGTGCTAACGGCTCTGTCGTTGTTGAATTCCCCTGCTAGGCCAGTGAGAACGTGGCCGAGTTCATCATCGAGACGGCAGCGACGCCGGCAGTCAGGATTGAGAAGCGCTTCGAATGGAACGACGAGTGGCTTGCCTCAGACCAACATAAAGCCGTCTTTGCCGAGATCGAACACATCACAGCCGAGAAGTACCAGCCCACTGTGATCACCATCCCAGTCACTGTTGCTTACGCTTCTACGACAGCAGTCGAGACGGAATTTGCGGCTTCGGCAGCCGATCAACGTATGCTGCTAACTAAGAGGATATCTATCCAGCACAGCTCGGCTCTTCAGGAGAGTGCAAATGACACTTTCTACGTGGCGTCACTGGAGGACGATCAGAAGTTGATAAGACCTAGGCATAACGAAAGGTAATGTGACGTAGCCCCGGGAACATCGGACAAGGTGCAAGGGCTTAATCATCAACTTGAATGTGACACAATCACCAGCTCTAGTTTGACAACCAAGGTACACAGGGCCTGATCGGTATCAGCAGCAAGTACCAAATGTGTCAAGAGGAGAACCTGCTCAGGTTTGCTCCTTGTGATGCGTCGATGGTAGCGTGATACCGTTTGTTATCCTCCGTCTCGTGAAAAGCCGTGTTGACAGTGACGCAACCACTGGCAACTAGCTTGTATCTATATAGTCTAGTCATTGTTGACAAACAATCACATACGACCATACCCATTGGAAAACTCGGGATCCCGTCCGCTCTCCCATAGATAAGCCAATGAGGGCCGGATTAGTAGTTGGGTCGGTGACGACCAGCGAATACCTGGTGTTGTATGTTTATGCTGTTTTTCTTAACCCACTTAAGTTTTGCATCCCAACCTCGGTGATCAAGTTTGCTTCAGAGGTGACCAAGGACTGGCTCTCTAGCCACTTTGCAGTCTTTTGTACCATACTGTGTACCACTACGTTTTTGGCTGTTTCTCATCTGCTATGAAGCTGAAATTAGCTTCGTGTGGCGTATTTCGTCAGCGTAGGCCGCATACCTACCTGCCGTTACAACTGCACGAACTCTATATATATCTACCCAATCAACGGGTAAGTTAGGTTCCAATTGCACAACTACTTTATATTCCATTTTACGGACGCTGCGGTTCATCACATCATCTTATCCTAGTTGGCCTATAGAGCTGACGTCTTCGTGGCGGGCATATATCTAGTCTTACCCACAAGCCAAGCCTCAAACCAAGACGCTTCGGCGTTCTATAATCTCCACAATCTGTTACGAATAGCTTCATGATATTAAGGCACCGCGGATATTGGCGGTCATGTACCAGGTCACGTGTCAGCCTGCCAGATTGGCATTTTTATGGGCCTGCCCTGATTAATATCTAAGTGATGTGCGATCAAGCTCTTACTTCAATGGCACAGAGCACCGACATAAAAGCCCTTAAGGCAGATAGAGGTCTGCGAGGACATGAGATCGCGTAGCTTCTTTGCTCGGGTCTCGATCTGTTGATCGGTTTCGCCAGCCTATCATCGACAGGTCGACAAACGCTTTGAAATCTTGGAATGTTCGCCGACTCTCCAAGGCCGAGCTAAGGGGATAAGTAGCACGTCGCCCGTACCTGTTCGAGACGCTTTCCCATTCCTCGCAAACGTTTCCATGTAGCCAAGATGTCCTTTGCCGCCAAGGCAACATGCTGCTCGAACCTAGCTGTTCTCCCTTCAACATTTGGTAGAGAGCTTCAAGGAGTCCATGCGGTTCACGTCCAGCGCCTTATACTCAGCTCGCGTGCGCTAACCAGCCGACAGGCCACCAAAACCGGAGGCAAGTTCCAATACACCAGGGTGTTGTAACTTCACTCTGTATCCTTAACTGATCCGCCTTGGAAAATTTCGAGAGTGAATATTCTTTATACAGTGCGAACGCGAATGCAGCCTTTACTGCGTTTGGGCAACTATGGCGCACCGCTTTACTTTCGAGCCGGCTGATCTTACGACCATCAAGGCGGAGCTTTGTACGACGCGCAGGAGCTACATACTTGGCAAGAATACTTCTTGTTGGCCTACGAAGCGCGATTTATCTTGGAAGATTCGCTGCAGAACATGCGAGGCGGTCTAGCTAAGCTGTTTGCAGAGGACGCCAGCACGCACTCCCTACTTGGAACTAGGGCTAGCTATGCGGACTAAATTGTGGGCGGTTGGCTGCGCATGATGCGCGCATCACTGAGGAAAAGGGGATAGAAGCAGGTGAGGAGTTGGCATGCGAGTCTCTTTGGGCGGTCGTTGGTCAAGTATGTCGAGGTAGGTAAAAATAACCTATTAGGGGTTTCGGGTCTAACTCGACCGCAGCCTAGAGGACCCCAGTTCGTTACCAAAGTATTCGTGTGTTTAATCATTGCCGGAAAACACCAGTCTACCAGTAATGAATTTGGGTTGCTGGCCCGTCCCGTTCTTAATCCTACTACCCGCAAATGGCGTGTATCGAGTGCGGCGCGGGGTTTGTGCCGATTCGGCCCGCAATACCCTGCTGCAAACCGTTCAACGAAGGGTTTGAGACAAGACATCGCATTATTAAAGCCAAATCATGTTTGATCCGCTTGAAGGCCTGCTTCTAGGACTGGCGACTGGGCTGGTTGAACCGTACTCTTAACGGACTATTCGTACTGGTGAGTTGAGAAAAGGCCACCCTAGACTACATTCATCTGCGTCTGCGCGCCTGGTGGTGGTGGTGATGGTCATGGTTAGCTGAGCCTAGCAAGGCGGTTGCAGGATGATCTTTCCCCTGGACGACGCTGCTCCGTTGTGGGGATAGCCTTGGCAGACCAGCAGACAGGGCAGACGGTGCAGCCGATGGCAAATCAAAGCTCCACTGGATGTCATGCGGGACGGGTACAGTATACGAAGTAGTGCTCTGTATCTTACGATACATACAGAGTATTGTAGTGTGGTAGTATTGTCGCGTGCACTCCGTATTGCAAAATGCCAACTCGATTTGGTACGTGCTGCAAGATGATGGAGCCAAGCCTCCTCTTAAGTAGGAAACCTGCACTTACGCCACCACGGAATTTGCGAGAAAGATGATTATTGTGGTAGATAATGCTCGGATCATAGGTCGCTAGTAGAAGGCTGCAGCTCCTCTGCCGCATGTACCCTAGGTAAGGTACATAGAGAAGTCGTCGTGGACCCTGGGGTTTAGTGGACTGCAGTGCGGGGTATCTGTATTCCGTGCCGGACTGGTCTCGTTGCGGAAGGTAGTATTGCGAATGACTGGTACAAACCGCGTTGGGCACCATGCGCGCCCGGTCACCGTGGCTGCGGAGAGAAACAATTCCGATGTAGGCCTGTAACAGGGTGACAATACAGCCCATGCAGAGTAGTCGTCGTGATAATTGCAATCCAGGTTTCTCGGGCCAAATTACCAACTCGGTCTTTACCCCGATAGACTCGGTCTATGAAAGCTCGAGAATCGTCTATAAGAGCGTTGTTGTTCTCTACTCCCATTGAGCGATTCTTCCCATCCCTCATCCACCACTCCAGCTCTTCAACTCCTCAACTTTCTCGCCAATACAACAGAGGGAGATCTTTTCACGTTCCATCCAGATGAGGTTCTCTCTCGCCATGATCGCCACGGCCATGGTTGCCGCCGTGAGCGCCGCTCCCAGCACAACCCGTACGTAGCAGCGCACTGATCCATACTCGGACCAGGAACCATTGAGCTCCGGTAACCAACTAACACAGCCATAGCTCCTCTTGAGGTTCGCCAGCAATGCCTTCCCGATGCCACTCCGTGCGAGCGCCACGAGGATTGCTGCTTCGGCCGCTGCACCTACGGCAGCGTCCCCCCCAGCAACCCCGGTTTCCCCGCCCGTTGCGGCAACCAGGACTGGTACCCCGGCGGCAAGCCTTGGCCTAACTAGAGGCCTTGATGAACTTTCTTATAATTGAGGTTGTTAAAAAGGATTTGAGGCCATGGTTGAAAAACTCGTAGTACTTTATAACTTTGCGTATTTAGTCACCAATGTCGGGTTTTCTGTTGCGAGTGTTTGATTGTTTACCAGGGCTGTTGGGGTTTGGAGAGATCAAGACTTTGCATGAAGGTCTGTTGTGTCTGCAATAGGTAATTAGCCCCTATTTATGTATCTACCTGCATTACCTAGGTACTTAAACACCTAGGTAGGTACCGGTAGGTAGGCAGGGAGGTAAGCACTCGTGCTTCGGGCGGACTTGGTGGTGTTAAGTCAGCGGCGCCGTCAACTTGGCAGGGCTATCTGAATGCTACGATCTATTCTGTTACTTGTCGTTATGCAACTCAATCACAGCTTGCCTGGTATTCCACTGGTCCCCCGAGCAAAACTTCCCAAACGTATGGTTTTCAGCTTTCAGTATGGGGTCCTGACTGTTGTACCTCGGGGACGGGAGCGTGATGTGTGATGGGGATATTGAGAGAGCAAGAGACAGCGGGGGAAAAGGATTGGGCTCTCGTACACAGAGTCCCGGCCAATGAACATCACACACCTGGCCGAATGCGGCAAGTCGTTCCATTCCGTCGCTTCATTTGGAACACTACCACACCACAGTGATGACCTCGAATGCCTGTCGCACAGCGCCTTGGAGACATGGCGGTTTATCGCAGGAAACGAGCATCTTCCAAGCCACAGTCGTTTCAATGAAAGCTGCAAAAGGTCTCTCTTCTCTGCTATTCCCGCGACCCAACCGATTTCTGCCATGAAACTCCATGATCTTCCCATCGGCCGGCCCATCAGCCCGCCTGCAAGCTGCAAGCAGTATTTGTGTGATGTTCAAAGCTGGGAACCCAGAAATCGGAGCCGATCATAATGTCTTGCGCCGCTCAGTCTGTACCCGTTGTCCACCGCTGGGTTCAACAACCCCCACCCCCGCTACAAAACATGCACCGTTCCTTCTCCCTGTCGGTCAAGCCTTCGATCTGGTCTTGTAGGTTTTGCTTTTGTGAAGTACTTGGTATTTAGCAAACGTAGTTAAACCATAATGTGACTGTTAGAAGAGCAAGTAAGCAAGCCTAAGGATACAGGAGAAAGCATAACAACCAGCTGACAATCAAGAAATTAAAACAGTCTATATTATTTATCTCCTAGCCGATAAGCAGGGTGTTGGTTAAAAAGCTGCAAAATACCAAAATAGTCAAAAACATACAACACCAGGTATTCGCTGGTCGTCACCGACCCAACTACTAATCCGGCCCTCACTGGCTTATCTATGGGAGAGCGGACGGGATCCCGAGTTTTCCAATGGGTATGGTCGTATGTGACAACCAGTGTCGGTGTAATGGTCTATATTGGGATGTGTAGGGAGACGAGGCCCTTTGTCCATCATGATGCGCAGCATCGCTTGCTAAATCATCATGTTGTCGTTTCATTTTCCACTTTCCTAAGATATGGTGAAGAACAAAGACATTTCCTTAGCTGGAAAGGCTTTTTCATTCATGTCGATGGAAACAGATGTAGACATCAAGTGCGTATTACGCCCCGAAGTGTCCAGTCGGTGTGGTCACAAGCCGCGTGATGATAGTCAGATGGGTGTATCCATCTTACTCAATCAATGCTAGGTTGAGCTTCAAAGAAGACAATGAGTTTTTCAAACTGAGTCAAGAGGGGAAAGGGAGACTGTCCGCTGGTGCCTGTTTGGTGGGAAGAGAGATTAAGTGGGTGATGTCTTGGCCTGACCGGTTTGATTCGCATGCAGGGTTTGTTTCTAGTGAAGTCATCAGATGTTTGTGCAGGTGTTGATTCCTTCTTTCTGGTATTAATCGTGCGCACCACAGTCCTTTGAGCTTCTCATGGATCATGATCCGGTTTACTCTTTCTGTTGGTCGTCTGTGGCGCACACTCCACCAGGCTTGCTGCAGGATCCCACGCCACGATTAGGTGTCAGACTACCAACTGCCAAAGTTCGATGGACCCATGGCCAACAGTCTAGCTTGTCTTGTGTGGCGAAGATGATGATGCCAACAGCGGCGTAGGCCAAGAGAGCCCGAGTCTTTGCAGATGGTGCTTGAGCACGTATGTCAATGTTTACACAAGGCAGCAAGATCAGCAAGTCGACACGGCCGAAGCAGCCATGGACATGATAGACAGGCATGGAGCGCTGGAATAAGCTGGTCGTTTCGTTGCGGACTCTTGCCGTCTGTGAGCAGCTGAGTCACTTTGTCTCTTTGGCTTTGATCAATTTACTCCCTGAGCGAGTGGTTCCTGCATTGATATCAGCAGGTCCCGACTCCCGAGACATCATCACCCTTTCACCACAGTTCCATAGTAGCTCGCCGTCTCGCCCAAACGGATTGTTTCAAACAACGATGGCAGCACGATGGTGGAAGTACGACGGTCGAAACATAAATGTGCCATTTCTTGACTTCTCTTTTCATCATCGTACCTATCCACCCCTACGACTGCAACGCACAACATCGCTGCCCAAACTTCCCATCAATGCCACCATCTACAAGCGCCACCGCCAAGGCGGCGCCAACCCGACGAAGAAATCACAACGGCACCACAGTCCCCTCCTCATCACTGCGCGTCCGACAGAACATCGTCCACGAGATTACCAGCGACAGCGACAGCGACAGCGACAGCGACATGTCGTCTGACTATACGATGACATCGAGTAGTGGTGGTCGAAGCTTGCCGCCCCCGAGGACCCCGCCATCGCCGGGCGAACCCGCAGAGCCCTCGCGACGGAGGCAGACGCGGGGTCCGTTGGGTCCCAGGACTGACCGTACGGGCTCAAGCCTCATTCCACCATGGGCAACGCCGCCGCGGCCGCCGGATGGGGCCCTTACCCATAACACCTTCCAAGGGGGCCCAATCCGTTTCTCGCCGACACAGAACGCTCCCCCTGGACGTTCGTCGCGCCGCACCAGCATCTCATGGTGGCAGCGGCGGCCCGCGCTATACACCATGTTTGTGCTTCTGACGGCATACCAGCTCGCCGTGTGGGCCGCGGGCATTGGCTCCCACGTCTTGCAGGATAAGGCCGAGACAGGGTGCGAGGCGTGCATCTATCTTGGGCACATCGCCCGTAAGGTAGAGGAGCATAAGCTCGTGTTACTGATCGGCATGGTGTACGGTCGGCTTGCAGACGTGCGTTCTAAGGTCGAACTCCTGCGCCTTGGAGGCGGAAGAGAGGTTGGGGTGATCAAACGGTTTTGTTTTCTTAGGGGGGGGTGGGGTTGGAGGCGATGACGGGACAGACTACAAGACCAGATCAAACACTGAAATGACAATTCATATGCGCCGGAAGCTTGTGGGAGAAAAGCTTTGGTTCCAATATCTAAGACGCTGCGTGAAGTGAATGGGCCATCTCAATCAATTGTGGGAGTTATTACCCTTTAGGTCATGGCAGGGAGAACACGATATCGAGCTGAAATGAAGGATATTAGAGGCGGCACATAGTTGGAGGGATTGGAAGCGCGGTGCCATTTGGACAATCAGCCGCTCAAGCCCCATGGAATCATGGCCATTGCCTTAGACCATTCGTTTGTGACGGAAGCAGCTTGAGTTGGCATATATACATACCGCCTGATCCGCACAGGTCTTTGAACAAAAATAACATGGCGCGCCAGATAGTAAAATTCTTTCGACAAGCCAGATTACCTAGGTAGATGGTTGAGAGCCTTCACGTTCCGGGCCGGCACTCATGTCGGGGTTTACTGTGGCTTGCGTAGTCAACGTTTAATTAGGTACGTTCAGCCGATTGAGTGGAGAACAGACGTACCTTTGGTTGGTCCCACGACAATCAGCAATCAGCCCTAATACGGGTGGATTGGACGGAGATGCAGGGCTCCTCTGAACGGCAGTGAAACGATGTGACTTGGCTGGTTGCCCGCAAGTTAGATCACTCTCCCTAGGCAATTGCTGATTACCGATTGAACGGGAATCTTACACCAGTGTCATACCAGAAGGTTTGCTTCGAAATTAGCGTCGATCTCGAGATACAGCCGAGACCAGAAGCTGGGTGGGCGTTTGTAAATTGAAGACGTCCTTTGCACAGTCCTCCAGCTCAATAACACTCAAATCATCACCATGAAGACGCATTCAAAGAAGATATTTCTACCCACCTACCTAACCAAGTTACCTGAGTAAAGTTTCCATAGGTGCCTACCTACTCGCATCAGATCACAGAGGCGAGAGCCGCACTTGTTCCCAGGATACCGAACACCTACACCAACACCACTAACAATATAATCCCTCGCAACTTTACTATCGCTCATCCACGTCAATGAGATTGACACAAGCGCTGAAAGGTTTTGTCTGTCTCGCGGTGATTGTGTTTCTGGGGAAACTTTTGTAGGGGAGATTCGGAAGCCTGAAAATATTAAGGATTGTAACTAAAGTGTGCCGCTCGCTCATAGTGACATCTCCCTCAAATGATTATCCCTTCGCCAAGAGAAGAGGGGAGAAGAATTGGATTCCGGGCTGTGGCGGACCTTAGTGACCTCCGGCCTCTGAGTAAGGACTTTGCATGTGCCTTACGACTGCAAGTATGGATTATATACAATTATCTTTCAATGACTGCCACATACGACCATACCCACTGGAGAACTCGGGATCCCGTCCGCTCTCCCATAGATAAGCCAGCGAGGGCTGGATTAGTAGTTGGGTCGGTGACGACCAGCGAATACCTAGTGTTGTATGTTTTTTTGGGTTTCGACACCGTCATTGAATTCCTCCTGACATTATGTTTTTGTTGTCCTTTTACTTCTGAGAAACCTGCTTTAATTAACATTCGCATACTTACTGACTCTACGCTGTATTTTTTCTGATGTGTTCTCTTTAATTATAAAAGTTTCTAACCCTAAGGCTTCTGACTATGGTATTATCTGCGCTATAAATCTCTAATTTATCTATAGAAAGTGTGTTTTCGTCTCGTGTTTTGCTGTGACCCGGCAACCTTTCTCCTTCAACTTGACGGTTGCAGCACCTGCGTATGACACTACTGGAAACTGAATAACGGCCGTTGCCAATGTTGTCTTTACTGTATCGGTCCAGGGCAGCATCAAGGGCGTCGTCCACGCTGCAATGGTTCTCAAGGTATGCTAACCCATCCGTATTCATGAGCAGCATAGCTGACAAAAGGCGACAAAAAACAGTATCTTTCATACCAGACGATGACCTTTTCCGCCTACCAGACTGCCATGCGACCCAAGGTCGAAGCTGCCCTGGTGCTCGATAAAGTGCTTGGCGACATGCTACTCGACTTCTTCATCATGACGAGTAGTATCTCGGCTGTGCTCGGCAACCAAGGCCAGGCCAACTACGCGGCAGCCAACATCTTCCTCGACTCCCTGGCACTGCCCATGGTCGAGGATGTCGGAGTGGTAGCCCAGAACACCAGCATTGCCGGCTCGTTGGCGCGCAAGATGCCCTTCGGTATAGACGAGCGTGAGATGCTCAGCGGCTTCGAAGCCGCCATCATCCAGGGTGCATCGTCAGGCAAGGAGGTCCAGCTGGGCGACGTTCAGCTGATCCTCGGTCTTGAGCCGCCAGCCATGTTCGTAGCTATGGAGGGGCTGGATCTGTCTGATGCGTTCTGGTACAAGGACGAGCGCATGCGGCCTATCTTGGAGGAGCTGAAGGCTCTTGCCGCACTCATGGACAAGACGGGAGGGGATGGAGGGCTTGAGAGCTTCACTTCCAAGCTTGTGGGACTCTCCGCGGACGAGTCGCTTCTCACCATCGGGTCGCACATCATGGAGAGGTCAGCGCGAATTCTTGGAGCCCAAACAGAGGATTTCCAATATGAGAGTATCTCCGTCTCGAGCCACGGTATCGACTCTATGATTGGTGTCGAGCTCCAGTCTTGATTGTTCAAGGAATTCGGCGTTCTGGTCAGTATCCTGGTAATCTCGAGCACATACACGACGTTTGCAAGATTAGCTAGGATAATCTCGGAGCACCTTGGGATAGTTTAAATGCAGTATTTCTTTCCTGTTACAAGTCATGTTTGCATCAAATGAACGAAGATTGGTTTTCTCTCTCCTTTACTCGGGAATTCTCTTTTTCTCTCGATACACTGGTTGGTCTTGCTTGGTGCTCCAGTATGATACTTGACATGTTATTCGAGGAGGTAAACAACCTTGTTCCCACGAATCTTTCCATCTCTATACATCTGGAAACCCTTCTGGATCCCGTCCAGTCCTCCCTGGATAAGCTGTGGGGAATTAGGCTTGATTTTGCCCTGACGTAGAAGCTGAGGGATCTTTTCATAGAACTCCGACGCAAGTCTGTGATCCTCCTTGGAAGCCTATAATGAATTAGTAACTGGAAATACGTGAAGAAATGTGAGAAAGCAACCTACAGGCAAAAGGCTTGACCCCATTGTATGGTCCTTGAAGAATGATGTAAAGACAAGGAGTGACGTGACCTTGGTTTGGGAAGTCACATCTTCAGTGTGTTCCCTGAAGGGCCTAACAGTGCAGAGAGTACCGCCAGCTGGGTTCATGGCCTGGGAGGCAAGGGTGGATGAGCTCTCGGTACCAATAGTATCGAATATGTAATCCACGGAAGGCATGGCCTGCTTAATCTTGGAGATCACATCGGGGTCCTTATAATCAAAGACATGATTGGCACCAAGCGAGCGGAGACGTGACGCCTGTGACGGACTACACACGGTCCCAACATTGAAGCCAAAGAGGGCTGCAATCTGGATTGCATACAAGCCGCAACTGGCTGGAGGTCATGTAAGCTAGTTTCTCGCATAGATGATGTGCATTGCAGTTGTACTTACTGCTTCCAGCCCAGACAAGTAGGTTGATAGCAGAGCCCTTGTTTCGATCAATCGCCAGGCTGGCAGACCTAAAGAGAGCTAGCCACGCGGTTGTAGCTGTCAAGGGCACTGTGGCAGCCTCCTCAAGTGATACTCCGTCAGGAATCTTGTAGCATATTTTCTCGTCGGCGATGGTGTACTGGCTGTAAGCTCCCTGGCCCTTGATCTCACCTCCCCAGATCAGCCCGGCGATCTTGTCGCCTACCTAGGCTGAACCAGGGTCACCTCAGCTCCAACAGCAACCACGGTGCCGACAAAGTCGCACCCCAGCACAGACCCATCTCCAAAAACGCCGCCATCGTAGCATAGGACATCTGTAGGGTTTTGAGCTGCGACGGCAACCTTTACGAGGGCCTGATGGGGAAGAGGCTTGGGAACGGGGATCTGCTCTTGGACCAAAGTGAAAGCCTCCTTATCATCCTTTACTCTGATGACGAGAGCCTTGCAGGTCTGTGGAGCAGTAGTAGTCATGGTGTTGAGAAGCGTGCGTCGCGTGACTGGAAAAAGACGGGGAATAAATGCTGTAGGATGCTGAATGAGGGGGGATACGAGCCTGAGGGTCCGCATGATGGGCGGATGGGTCGAGATATAGGCTCAGGAGACAGGTTGGAATATCGTGAGCTCTAATCAACGCCACGCTGGCAAGTGACCTTATTGATTTGAAATCAGAATGGTAAAATTGACAGGTTGAAACTGGGCGACTTTTTATGTCACATGTGTGTTGAATAAGTGCCTGAGGTGGTTATTCCTTTTTGTTGGGCTGAACTACGTGGCAGAGCATCACTGAATAATAAGTGCCTGAAGCGGTTATTGGCAGATCATTTGGCCAAAGGGTGAGAGTATTTATGGCGGCTGACTGTCTCTACTTCCCTTTCCGTACTACAAGAAGACAGGGCATCCGAAAGTTACTGAGGGCAACATAGATTGGAATGTTTATACCATCTATCCTGATCCTTGCCCTTTCCGTTTGAAGTTAATCTGGGTTTCGTGGGCTTGGCCAACTTCCCTGCCCGGTAGGCATTATATCTGTTACAATCTCCAAATGCAGAAGGACAGAGTCCGAAAAGACAGGCGTTTAGGTATTTATTGCTCACATGCTACGATCTATACCAACCTGAGATGCAAATAGTCTATGACATCTATGTCTAGTTCTTCTCTTGCTTGGTCTCCTCCTCCTGTACAAAAACCCCAGATGCTGTTTGTGGTGTTTCTTTGATGGATTTGCCTGAGCTCTTCAGGTCACTTGAGGTGTTCGCGTGGATTGCACGCTGTATCTCCGACGGTGTTCGTCCTCTAGTCTCGGGCATCCAGAACCAGCAGATAGCCGCTGTAAGGAGCCTACATCTACCGAAGAGAAAATAAGCACCGTATCGAGAGCTTGCTAGCAGAATCGGGGTGACGAGGGCAACGGTGAAGTTGGTCAGCCAGTTAGCACCGTGGGCAATGCTCGTGGCGCTGGCCCGGGTTTGTTGAGGTTGAATCTCGGTCACGTAGATCTTCAAGACGATACCCCACGAGACGCAGTATATGACGGTAAAGATGTAGATAACCACGATGACGATCCATCTGGCCGGGCCCTTGGCATGCACGACATCTGCGGCGTACAGTGCACGGATGAAGAACATGGCCCCGGCCATGCCCAAGCCACCAAAGATGGTGTTGGTGCGTCGGCCCCAACTATCAGCCCAGATGGTGCCGGGAATACTGACGGCACAGATGACAACCGATAGAATACCCGACACGAGGAAAGTGTCCCCTTTCAAACCAATACCGGCCTGACGAAAGAGCAATGGAGCATACTATGAGAGATTGTTAGGCGAAAATGAAGCTGTATCAAGATTCGAAATTGAACACGAACATACATGACACCATCGATGCCACAGAATTGTTGCATGGCCAGCAGGAAGACAGCCATAGAGAACCGCGGTCGTGCTTCGGGGAAAAGAGGTCCATTATCCAGCCAAGTGTCAGCTGGTCTACCCCGATTCGAGCCGCGTGGCAGACATGGTGGAGAAAGTAGTTAGAGGAAGGGAAAGGATGGGGGGCACAATAACAACTCAGCAAGAAAATATGCTCTCCAAGCAAGGTCAAGTTACGAACATTTGATGATGATGCCTTGGCCTTGGCGTTCTCAAACGGCTCCGCCATATCCTCTTGGTCCTCGCCATAGATACCAAGAGTATCCCAAGCTGCTGACACTTCATACGTAGGCTTTCCATGATGGGCCAGCCACCTCGGCGACGCTGGTAACAACAAGTAGGCAGCGATGGAGAAAGTGACGGAATAAGAGGCGAGAAGAATGAAGGGAAGCCGCCAAGAGAGATCTGACTCAATGCGCTCAGTTCCGTAGGAAGTAAAAAAGCCTACCAAGAGCCAACACATATCAGGAGCTGAGGACCCTTTGTGAGAGCTCCACGGTGTTTGGCGGGTGAGATTTCGCAACTATATCTAGTCGTGATATTAGTTAGGCTTATTACGAGCACCTACACCACGTTGGGAGCAGTACACTTACACAATCATTATTCCGCTCGTGAAGCCCTCGCCTATGCCCGCCATCACTCGGCCAGCCATAGACATTCCCAGATGAACAGCACCCGCCTCCATGGCGCAGCCGATCCCGAATAACACGAACCGATGGCAATCCCAGCTGGCCGACCGAGCCTGTGGGAGATTAAAGTGGATCTGGAGCCATCTCGCGCTTGAGGGGATATCATGGATCTCCCGGCCGATAAGCAGGGTGTTGCTTAAAAAGCTGCAAAATATCAATATGGCTAAAAAAAAAAACATACAACACCAGGTATTCGCTGGTCGTCACCGACCCAACTACTAATCCGGCCCTCACTGGCTTATCTATGGGAGAGCGGACGGGATCCCGAGTTCTCCAGTGGGTATGGTCGTATGTGGAAGTACCCTGGGTTCAAAATGCCCATGAAAGCTTACCCGATTGCAGCGACGACACATCGGGGATATACGAAGTCTATCTATAATGGGGTTTTTTCTTGTACGTCCCTTGCAGATTAACAGGAGAGCCTTCCATGTTCACTATACTGATAAGGAGGGAGTTTAAATGTTGACTACTAAGGACTCTTACCATCTCACATCTTTGGGTTCGTTACGCAGTGTTGTGTCAACTTGCACGGAACGACTTGTGCGGCATGTTGGATAGGAAGTCCGTTGGGACGCGAGGGGTTTAGTCAGCCAGCCGGAAATCGGTCCGAGGACGGAATAACGACGCCGGTGTCGGCAATCCGAAGTGGGGCTTTGCTAAGTACTTTGTACCTACCTGTGCCGCAGTGTGGTCATTTCACATAGGGCTGCTGTGATGTGATGTCACCGTGATAGTGTCCAAGGTGTGTACCTCAGGCAGCCGGCAACGGAGCATCGTCCATCGCGCCGTGTTGTGTCGCGTCGCATACATTCTGAAGAATACTTGGAGCGGACGGAGTGTCCTTGTACGTCTCTGATTGCTGCCCATATCATGTCGACAGGACGCCGTACCAACCTGCTCAAGACCTACTCGCGTCGCGGCAACACCGCTGCGGCTTCAAGGCTGCCTTCGACACGGGCCTTATCGACGCTTCTTCGCGACACGACGCGCTCACAGGGCACGACGCTACCCAAGACGACGCTGCCGCAGACAACAGCGAAGGCCGCGAAGGCCGTGAAGAAGCCCATCTCCAAGACCCCACAAACAGCAAGGGCCAAGGCCGTGGCCGTGGCCGTGGCCGTGGCCAAACGCTCAGCTGCCCAAGAGACCACAGGTACGATGAGCATGGCCCTTAGTCGTTTCCCTCCAAAGGTACTTTGCTGACTTCGGGCGCACTTACCCGCAGACTACGATTCAGAAGACGAAGTCGTTGGCCACGAATTCAGACGCAGCACCAAGCAAGTCCTACTCGTTACCCAGCGTCCTACCGACGCCTCGCAGCGACTGGTGCCCGAACGCATCGTCCAGCGCAAAACCCCCTTGAAACTTTACGCATATTGGGACTCCTTCGGTCAGCCCCGCGAAGCCACCCTCGGGACGGATCTCTTCCACATCTTCGACATCATAAGCCACGATGGCGCGCGCGGGGTCAAGGTCCAATGGGAGGGTTATGGTACCTCCGACGAGGAGACGACCTGGGAGCCCGTCAAGAAAGTCCTCGACATGAACGCGGCCCTGCTACACCATTACCTAGAGCGGGAAGGCATCAGCGAGGGAAGCTTGCTGTCATGAGAAAGGCTGCCAGCCTCTCCCTGATGACGTGGTCTCCTCCAGATTGGTTGGTTTACCTTGACTTGACCTACCGGGACTACCACAATTTAGGTAGAGTCCATTGCCCACTCCGTGATCTGCCCATTGATTGATCCTGGTAGCCAAACTCTGGCCTCCCAAACCGACAAACGACTCCGACGCGATTGACATTCGCGGGCGAGCCAAAGTCTCACGATTATTTTCCAAGACACGCGCACAACAGACCGCGAGTCCATGGCTTCCTCAAAGCAAGCCGAGAACCCAAAGCCGACCACGACTGATGCGATCATCGCTAAACCCGCCAGAGCCCGCGCCGGAATGTACCCAACAAACAGTCTGATCGCCATGTGCGAGACCAAAAGCCTGGTATTCTATGGCAAGGTGTGGAAGCTCGCGAAGCGCTTCACGGCCGAACAAATAGGAGCCTTACTGGCCAACGTCGCTACCAGAGGAGGCTTAACGGAGCGTGGCTGGATCGCCCAGGTCCGCACCAAGTTGCAAGTCGAGCGCCACCAAGTCGAGAGACGCGGTACTGCCAGCAACAAGCGAACTCGCCATAAGAGGAGTCACCAGGCCGACGACGAAGACAATAAGGATAACGTTCCCGGCACGAAGTGTGCCTGCGACTGAGTACCATACTGAACACCATCTATATGTACGGTGAAGGCTCGCTTACTCGCCTACACTTCAACCGGGAGAGCAAGTCCCATATCGATGCCTACGTGCAAGAGGTCAACGGCACCGCAATCCTACGACATGTCGCCTTGGAGAGGAATTGCAAATTTGGGGGGTGGATTAGTCTGGAGACAAACCTGTCCAGAAGAGCCGATCAGGCGTATACAAAACAACAAGGAATCTTGCGAGTCACCCTTCTTTCCAAGTAGTCTGTACGATTCAATCGTTCTGACAGGCCCGTCTCGTAAGGCAAAATGTACGCCTTGGGGAGATGCGGCCTACTCAGGCATGATGTGATGGGTTCTTGGCTGAGCAGCGGCTCGCGGGATCTGATGCCATGTCCCAACCCGAACTTATTCTTTTTACCTGCGAGCCTGAAGCCAAAAGCATTACTACAGAGAGTCCACACGAGGTGCAGGTCAGGGTTTTGATAGTCTTCCTCTCTTCTCTCTCGTCCGTTGGTGTCTACTAAGGCTGCCTGCTTCCTCTTTTCCATAAGCGCTGTGCCGTGCATGCTGTTTCTGATATTTCATTCGCATCCTCCCCGCTAGTACCGCTCTTTGCCCCTATGCCACGCCAAAACTCAATGCGGAATCATCGTTCAATCTCTACCTCTACCCTTTACAACCCGACATGATCAGCTTGATTGTCGCCAGCTTAGTACCACTGTGTGAGCTGCACTCTATTACCTCTCTCGACGAGACTGGCGTCGTCTCGGGTCCTGTGCCATCTTCCACCCCGACAACCTAACCGTAATTAGTCTCTTAGAATCGGCTCCGCGCAATACACTCCCAACACCGCTCGGCTTAGCGACGCCAGTGCTGAGAGCTGTGCAAGCCGGAAAACCCTTGATCGTTCCCGCCTTTCCTGAAGAAGATCAAGGTAACCATACCGCCGCATCAATCCTGCAAGGCATTATCGCCACAACCTAGGAGTTGCGGCTGGACAGTGTATATATCCCAGATGTTGATAGTCAGGTGGTTTTCAAATTTCAACCAACTGTCGTCGCGATGCTGGCTTGCCAAACGATCCTTGTCCATACCCTCCTTACTTCAAGGCCTTAGTGGTAGATACGATTCACTCTGCCCTCTGTTTTCTACAGTGGGGATTTGAAAGGGTCACTAAAAACTTATAGTCAAGCTGAAATGACAATATCCCATCTCGAAGTGTTTGATTATGATTAGCGGCTGACGCTGGATTAGGGGATGCACACAATATTAGTAGTCAATGGCGCTAGAATCCAGTCAAGTCAACGACAAGGGCTTGTATGTTTTGTTCCAGACGAGCAGGATCATGAACTTGCCCTGCAACTCCATACTGGCCGAGGGGGTACAGCGGCGATATCATAGGCTTACACGGGCAAACATGAGGCCGGAGGAAGGCATCCTGTGCCCTGGGACGCTCTGTTAGTCAATATGATCGAGTAGGACTTGCCAAGGCGGGGGGTACTTTGGTTATGCCTCTTAATGCTAAAGAAACAGCGCGCAGCAGACTTGCAAAGTGCGAGAAGTGAGCTCGACTTTTATAGCAGTCATATAGTGGTGTATAATGGAGCTGCTGGATGTCCTTTTTCTCGAGAATGGAATTCCTTATCTGAGCCACGGTGACGGCGATGAGAGAGAGGGTCCTAGCTAGACTTTCGCGCTGGTTACTAGTTGAGCCATGGTCGTCGTGATATTGACGTAATCCTCCGACGGCCTGACAAAATATTTGGTGTTTGCTACCTATATCCTTCAAATATACACATCAAATTTCTGCCGGCTTTCGAGGCCCGGCTTAGTGAGAAACTGTCTCAAAGACTGTTGCCATTAGCTTACTAGCCGATGAACCTGTTGAGATTGGCCTTAAGACGAGAATAGAACAAGGGTTGCAATCACGAAATTCCGCGTCTTGCGTGACGAAGTCTCGTTTGCCAATAACTTGTTTGTACGTGACGACAACCCAGCGGAAGGGCTGCTCGGGCGATACAGCGATACGGAGATAGGGAGTTCGCGCACTGAGAACCAACGTGAGAATGAGAGAGTCTTAGACAGCAGAAACGCTGGACTTAGAGCTAGTAAAGGGAAGCGGTCTTGGGCTGTTGAGTGGAATTACCAAGGCTGTATAGACGCAAGTTGCTGGTTTGACTCTAGGTTGTCATGAGAGTTGGTATTATCATTAATATGCACAGCAACTAATTCCCTATTTTCCAGGGTCGCCCTTAACGTCCCATTGCCGAAAGTTGACAGGCCCCTTCCCGTAGGCACGTAACTCTTTGACGTTTTCGAAGCATTTTGCGAAAAAGTCCAACGAGTCCTTGTACGCCATCGTGGAAGGAATGAGCATTTGCAACTTAGGCTCGTGGCCCTTGATGTATGAAAAGCGCAGCGTTTCGTCAGGATCGGCCCCGAATTCTTTAACATATCTGGCAATTGTATTCTCTCCATTGTCCCAGAGTTCGCCTGACTCCCGGTCTCCCCAGAAGGCTCTGTTGTTATAGGTCGGCGGAATCCATACTTTGGAGACCTCGTCGAGGCGGTCTATCCTCGCTTTAATTACGCAGTACCAATTCATCTTGTTTGGAAGGCTCTGTAGATCAGCAGGTCCGGGGACTACAGCTAGGTTAGTCTTTCTCTAGACGCAAGGAATTTATGTGCTCTTGAAGTAGCGAATAGTCTCACCTAAGTAATAGCCATCTCCGAGTTGGTTTGCTCCTACATCGCTGGTAGGTTCGCCAAATACTGGATCACTGACTAGGCTGTAGAGCTGATTGATTTGCGCTGCTCCTTCCTACAAACAGGCACACGATACTCTTAGCGACGGCCGACGCGATTGCACAGCGAGATGGAAAGTAGCTTACTGCGTCGACTGTACTATAACCAAGCACCTTCCTCATCCTCCTAGCCTCGCCACTACATGCAGTAAATAAGTAGCCCAGGGTAAGGAGTAAGTGGAAACGACTGATGTAAGCCCAAAGCATCATTTCAGCTGCTGGTCATTCCGAATTGAGGGGCTGCTTTTCACAAAAACGCGGGATCTGGCGCACCTCGGGTGCGAGGAATCAACAGGTTATAAGACTTCAGACACCAGGACATCGCTATGCTTAAATTCTACTTAATTGTG
>JASUDE010000217.1:13229-78036 GCA_034509685.1 Colletotrichum cereale | reverse complement strand
GGGGAGAAACGGACCCCTTGGTGTCGAGTCTCCGGCCATTGTGACGGCAATTGGGGGGGTCGTCTGTGATGGGCGAATGAGGCTGTCGTCGGGTGGTCAATTGGGTCTGGATCTTGAATTGTCGTCGGAGCTTTGGATTGGACTGTGGAGCCTTGCCCGACGGTGATTCCCTTGCGGCCTGGATTGTAAGGCTGGAGGGTGGTGATGGTATTTAAGCGTCTCTGATTGGCTGGTGCGGCTTTAGTGGGGCACGGCCGCCCCTTCCTCTGTTTCTGTGTGTGTCTCTCACCTCACTCTCTTTCTCATTCACACACTCTCTCATTCACTCTCTTCTCTCATTCAATCTCTCACTCTCTCTCACACAATCAATAACCAACACAACTCGCCCCTTTCAACCCGGTCTAGCATGACTACGCAACACAGCGCACGGAACCCCTGACTCAACATTCGTTCGCAGTGAAACATTTCGTTTCGGCGTTGAAACAAACGGCGCGTGTTTCCAGAATGACTCGATGCTATCGTAGAGGAAAAACGCTAGGTGTTGATTTGGCTTGTTTACCCAGCTGGGCCAGGTGTTTGTTCGTTCGTTCGTCTTATGAAGTTGACAATAGTTCAACGTCGGAACCAACGCCCACGCCTTGAGAAGTAAGGTTATGATGCCATCTGAACTAATCCGAGGTCAATCTCGAGGCCCATCACCAATGTATCCTGAACTCTCTCTTCTATGTCAGAGTTTCGACGTAAACCTCCCTTTTGCTACTTGTTTCCACCCCAATCCAAGGGATGCAAGACTTTAGCCGTTCATCTGAACACTCGTTCAGTTTCCTTCGTTTTACCTAGTGTATTGACAAGATGGCACATGCATAGGTGAAGGATGAATCACCCGAGGAGTTACGGATAGAGACCCAATATTTCACAATCCACTCCGCCACACACACCCGGCCCTGATTCAACCATGCAATCTGGCCACCTTCCCGTTACCGCAAGTCGTTTCCATGGTCCGGGAGGCAATACTTGGAGCCGCACTGCCGATGCCTGGCACCCGACCTGTTGATCTGCTAGGGAGGGTGACGGGCCACGGCCATGTCGAGCCTTGCCTGAATTCCGACCTTCCGTTTCCGGCTAATATGCTGGCCCACACACATCCAACTCCCCACGACCTCTCCCAGTAAACATATGCACCATTGGCCACCATCCCCCGCCCAACCGTTGTGCTACTGACCGGCCTGGTGATGGAGACGTGCTTTATCTTGCCCCATGTATGTCACCAGGGGGGTTCGAGGTTACACCGAACCCGTTCCCGCCATCTCTTGGAAAGCTTGTCCTCATACCCACGTCGTACGAATCGCTCCGAGTCGCATATCGTCGAACTTGGCTACATGACCGGTACATGGCCTTTGCATGTTGCAAATGATCAAATGGTTCCCTTCATCGCTTCATCCGCCATCGGTAGGGGTCGAGAGGGGGGGGGGTAACAGCCTTCCTCACGCTCCAGATCCATGCTCGCCGTGCCTCTTTAAAAGATGGCAGTCCCCCTCGTGCTCCCGTTGACGAGACCCATTCTTGTCCGGTTGACGTAGTTGCGAAGCAGTCGTAGTCCTGTATTGTGAAATCCTGGTTCTTGGTTGGTCTCCGAAAGCGATACCTCTGCCATCATGAAGGTGACGCTCGCATTGCTCAGCTGCCTGGCGGCGGCTCAGGCCCATTTTGCCTTCCAGCCCATCCAGCCTCCTTTCAAAGCCGACGATGGAGACGGACTTCTCTCCAAGCGCGAGGTCGCCACCTTTGAGCAGCTCATCGACCACAAGGCCCCGGAACTAGGCACCTTTCAACAGCGATACTGGTGGAACACCACCTACTGGAAGGGGCCTGGCTCTCCGGTACGAACCCTGTCTCGCCGACCACAAGTTGAACAGACATCATAACTGACCGGCTGTAGATTGTCCTCTTCACACCTGGCGAAGTTGCCGCTGAGGGATACACCGGGTACCTGACGGACCGCGCCATGACGGGCGCCATTGCCAAGGCCATCGGCGGCGCCATCCTCATGGTTGAACGTATGGAGAAAAAAAGGCCATACCCCATGCTGCCGAGACTTGAAGACTGACGCCGTGGCAGACCGCAACTGGGGCATGTCTCTGCCGTACGCCCTCCAGGACACCAAGAACCTCCAGCAGCACACCATGACGAATGCCGTCCTCGATTTCGTCAACCTCGCCCGCACCGCCAAGCTGCCCTTCGACACCAACAGCAGCAGCAACGCCCCCCACGCCGTGAGTGCTTCACCCCCCCCCCCCATCCTCCGATCTGTGGTCCGCATAAAACGTACTGACGCCGGAAACCCTAGCCTTGGGTGTACACCGGCGGCTCCTACTCCGCCGTCCTGGCCGCCGCCATCGCCAAGCTGGCCCCGGGGACCATCTGGGCCTACCACGCCAGCAGCGGGCCCGTCGAGGCGACCTACGACTACTGGAGCTACTTCCTCCCGATCCAGCAGGGCATGCCCAAGAACTGCAGCCGCGACTATGAACGCATCATCGAGCACGTCGACACCGTCCTGACTAGCGGTACCAAGGACGAGATCCACGCCCTCAAGAAGAAGTTCGGCATGCAGGACGTCGCCCACGACGACGACTTTGCCGCGTAAGTTCGACTTCTCTCCAGTTAGTAGTGGCAGCAAGAACTTCCCGCTGACGCGGCGCGCAGCGCCTTTACTGGACCTCTGGGCAGTTGGCAGAGCATCCAGCAGTCCTCGGGCTACTCTGACTTTTACGCAATGTGCGACGCCATCGAGGGCTTCAACGGCAACCGCACGACCGGCAACTCCACGGTCCGCAGCACCGCGGACGGCGTCGGCCTCTTCAAGGCACTCGACAACTTCTCCAAGTGGTGGCTCGCCAAGATGATTCCCGGCAGTAAGCAGATATACCCTTCAACCGGCTGCATGAAGTTGGATTTATAAAGCTCACCGTGGTCACCCCAGCTTGCGCGGGTTACGGGATCGAGGAGTGGAAAGACCCCTCGAACGTGGCCTGCTTTGACTCGTACAACGAGACGAGCCCCATCTACAAGGACTGGTCCGCCAAGAACCCGTTCGGCCGCACCTGGTACTGGATGTTGTGCAACGAGCCCTTCTTCTACTGGCAGACGTGAGTTCGATACGCTTTTTCTCCCGTGATCCTTGTAGTGCCCTCCGATCCTGACGAGGTTTTTACAGCGGCGCTCCCGAGGACCGCCCGACCATTGTCTCGCGCTTCGTCACGCCCGAGTACTTCCAGCGCCAGTGCGACCTCTTCTTCCCGAAGCAAGGCAAGTACACGTACGCCTCGGACAGCGGCAAGACGGCGGCGGACTTGAACAGGCAGACCGGCGGATGGCACTTCACCAACACCACCCGCCTGGTCTGGTCGAACGGGTAAGTCTGCTCCGGGCCCCCTTTTGTCAGCGCACATTCGAGTCTGAACCCCGACGCTGACCGTGGATCACCAGTGAATTCGACCCCTGGCGCTCCGCCTCCATGTCCAGCGAGCTCCGCCCCGGCGGCCCGCTCCGGTCGCGCCCCGGCGCGCCGGTGCACCTCATCCCCGGCTCGCGCCACTGCAACGACTTGCTCTTGAAGAACGCCGACGCCAACGCCGACGTCAAGGCGGCCGTCACGGCCGAGGTCGCCCAGCTCAAGGCCTGGGTCGACGAGTTCTACACCGGCGAGGGGAAGCAGAAGCGCCGCGTCGCCAAGACGTTTGGTCAGGCTCAAAGGTTAATTTAGAGTTAGAGTTCATCATCCGCCGTCAATGGACGGCGGCATTTCCGAATAACCCTATTACAAAAGGGGGATAATTTCTCCCACCTTCTGTTGACAAGCGGGGAAGGGGGGAGGTATGAAGCCTATAATGATGAAGTTCTTTGGATTCTTGACCATAGATTACACAAATGCACATAGAATCATGACAGTTTTCTCGCGCGGAAATCAATTCTATTGACAAGGTATGATGTAGGATCTGATATTGAAACGTCTAGCAAGCTCAGCGCAAAGTCTTGGCCCCCTGGCACACTCCCAACACGTTCCCATCACCAAGGCAGATCGGTGCCGTCGTAGTTCTTAAAGGTGCCGCTGCTCTCCTTGTTCGCCTTGTCGATAGTGTCCACCATGCCCGCGACGCTCTGCTCCACGGTGATGGCGCCGAGGGCCTTCACGTCGGCCCCGGCGCCGTTCGCCAGCAGCGTCGCCATGTCCGTCTCCACGAGGCCCGGGTGGAAGACAAAGGCCGTCAGCCACGGCTCCTCGAAGCTGAGCCGCCGCACGAACCAGCTCAGGGCCGCCTTGCTGGCGCCGTACGGGCTGAAGCTCACGGGCATCCGCGCGAGGTCCGCGGCCGCGCCGTTGCTCCCCATCAGCGACGCCATGCCGACGAAGACGGGGTTCCCGCCCGCGCCGGCCCTGAGCAGCGGCGCCGCAGCGCGGAAGAGGATCAGCGGCGCGACCGAGTTGACGGCGAAGTGGTCCAGCGCGGAGGCGAAGTCCACGTCCGCGACCCGGCCCGAGGTGTGGGAGATGCCGGCGTTGGCGATGACGACGTCGAGGGCGGCGATGCCGTGCTCCCTTTGGAGGGTGGCGATGGCCGAGGCCGGGTCGGACTCGACGGAGGCGTCGAGTTTGACGAGGACGAGTCTGGAGCCCTCGCCCTTGGGCAGGTCGGCGAGGGCCTTGGAGGACGGGCTCGACGGGTCGCGGACGGCGGCGACGATGGTCGTGGCGGGACGCTGGAGCAGGACGGACACGAAGCCGAGGCCGATACCGCGGTTCGCGCCAGTGATGAGGTAGGTGAGGCCGGAAGACATTGTGTGATGGGTGGAGGGTGTTTGAGAAACTCTTCGGTTGTCGGATGAGATGCTGTGATGGAGGCTGTTGGTGGATGATGTTGCTGCTGATACTGAAATCATGGAAGCTGGATGGCTGGATCGTCACATTTTATATAACATCATATTGCCAGTGCATCCAGAGTCCGCTGAAGTATCGCTCTGGCGTGATCATGACAAAGACAGAATCAACATGGACGCATAAGCAACAGAGTCGGTGATAGGACTGTCCGGCGCCCCGCATGGAGCCCGATGGCCTTGTACGCGGCGAGATTGCTAATCAGTTACCATCTGCTTCTTTTACGGCACATGAATAAAGGTATGTATGGTCTGTGAGGACACGCAAGGTTGGTGGAGGATGCATTGTGTTAGTCATGGTAGGTAGGCTACCGCGAGATCAGTAATCTATATTCCCGCAGCGACTACGATGCTAGGTACGTACAGGTATGTGTATTGCCAAACACGGCCTGCGATAGTCTCTAGCGGCTGGGATATGTCTCGGATACCCAAACCAATGCATAGAGTTGCAATTGTCCCAGGGGTGGTTATCAGCCGGCTTCAGATGAGTATCAGACGCTCCATAGACAACAAGTCAGAGATCGACATGGGCAAAACGTCCAGTCATCGTCATCTTCATTTGCGAGCACACTCGTTAGATGCACCCGCCTGGGACCTAGCCTGATCGTAACCCCCTCTAGTATGAACAGCCTACTGGGATGTTTATGGAAGCGGTCGTCTATCCGTTTTGATGTTTACTAATCGCAGAGCCACGCCTCGAAGCAGACGGCCGTTCACTAATCCGCCCGACCCGCGTTGAACATTGCAGCCGTGCTTTTGGGGCTTATTCAGCATTCAGGACATGCTGTCCAAGTGCCTCGGCATGTTAATAATTAGCAAATGAAGCAACTGCATCCACGTCATACTAACTTGAAATTAACGCCGTTTACAAATAAAGGTCTTGAAGCATTCTTGACGAATACATGCGGCGTGGGGCCCACGAACCGTCCAGTCTACAAATTCTAGGATGAGGGCTGTGCTGGTGTGGGGAGCGTATAGGCTATATAATTAGCCTAAACGGTCAGCCGTCCAACCAACTATCACTGGATGAACACATCCACAATTCCCCGATAGTCTAGTGGTGAGGATATCTGCTTGTCAATCAAACGATTCGCAGGGGACCGGGGTTCAATTCCCCGTCGAGGAGATTCTTTTGCTTTTGCTTTGTACTCTTTGTATCAATTATCAATCAGTGTAAGATTGTTCAAGGTAGTAAGTACATGCAATACAGGAGCGATTCATGGATTTTACTTTGCAAAAGAATTGAAAAAGAATAATAATTTTTATATATTAGACGTTCCCTATAAGAACTTAAGCTGGCCTTTGTGCGAGTCTAAACAGTCTGTCTGTGCTCCTTAATACAACCGTTCTCCCAGACGAATCTGTCGCCCGCATGTCCAGTCCTGTTTACGCCCAAATCATAAGAGACATAACCAACATTGTCTCGGAAGGAGGCTCCAGTCGGGTAACTTGGGACCGTCGGCCATTGTTGAATAGGAGGCTGGGCCCAGAACTCGTCTCTGTTCATCACCCCGCGACGCCATGTGCTCTGTTGGAAAAACGTTAGCTAATGTTCACCGCGCGCCAAACTACGTCGGATGACGGGGGCATCTGGCGAAAGACATGTCCGAGGTCGACCTACGTTGAAATCCTCAGAAAGGAAACTGAATGTTGCCACAAGGTCTTTCTTGAACAGGTATGCCTCTTGGAACTCGAACCAACGGTCGTATGTTGCCGGCAAGTCAGGCGCGGGAACGATGGGCTGGCAGGGCGGAGGAATCGCAGCGGCTGGCGGTGCAGCCCCCTGAGGCTGAGGCGCAGCTTGGGCCGAGGCGGCCAGGAGCAGGGCAAGGGATTGGAAAATTGAGGTTCGCATCTTGTATGGTATTATGTTTGCTGGTGTCGAGGTCGCTGGATTGCAAGAACGAAGCGGAGGGGCGAGGTTCTTATGGGTAAAGCCAAGTGCGCTAGTACTAACTGCAGGTAATCTTGGCTGCCGTCATAATGGACCCTACCGTGCTGTACGGCTGCGGACTTGGCGGGAGGTTAACCCGTCAACTGAGCAGGGTATATGGCACAGCCTTGGTTATAGATGAAAGAACTATAGAGTTAGGGGGGCGAAGCTCGGAAAAAGTGGGGGATTAAATATATAATGAACTCTACCTTACGAACATACCCCCTATTATGGCGGTAAGCTTCCCACGTGAACACTTTTAAAGGCTTCTTTACATACTATAGAAGGCTTAAGATGCCACAGGGAAAGTACGGAGAAATCGTCGGTAATTTGCCGAGCGGTTGCCCCACTTTCAGAGGTCAATCAACCAAGCAGAAGGCCAGGATTAACCCAGAATTTGCTACCCAAGAAGACACTATCCGTAGAAATAATGAAGTTTAAGCATTGTCTTGTCTTTGCAGTTGTGACTAGTTTGTAGTTGTGAGCTGCTACAAGTTCTGCGGTATGCCTAGGATGACATCCACGTGTGTTAATAGTCAACAAGGTGACAACTATAAGGCTAAGGCTTGCGAACCCCCTCGTTGAGAAACCTGGTCCGATTTATATGTTCCTTCCCCTCATAACCTGTCAGGCTGTGACCGATGAACTCCGAGATTCTGCCACTTTTGTTGGACCCTCCGACTTCAGCTTAGGTTTCGAACGTGGATCTCGCAGCTGGGATTGGCAGAGTCCGTCTTGCGGTCATATAGACTCGCGGAGGATGGGTTGACTCGGAGAGGTATTGTTTTACGAGGCTAATCGAGAGTCATCACAGTTGTCTACTCTGTCACGTTAGTCCTGGCCTATTGGACTATGGGAAGCTGATTACAGGCTAGAACCCCCAAAGATCTTACAGATGGCAAAGCTTCTTGAGGCCTCCTGAGGCTTTCTCAAAGAATCTATATCAAGTGACAAGTTACGCTAATCTGTGTTGGGTACCATTGATTCTTCATGCGCTGGTGGAAGGTGCATGGTGCATGCAGTATGACGGTCTCGAAGACCAACTAGGTCAGCTACATTACTAGCTTCGAGACAAGACTTGAACTGGGCCCAGGCATTGGCCAGATGGGTTCCGATCAGGCGTGTTAATATGTAGCCTGCGAAGGATCAATCTGCCGCAGGTGTGGGATTCAAAGTGTATCTTCTCCCTCCCCCTCTTTGACGGGAACCGGACGCAGCCTGACTTGACATTCTATCAGTGCCAACTGACCTGTGACCTTTAAATACCCGGTTCGCTCGCCGATAGAAGAGTGCAGGCTCGACCAAGCTGCACAGCAGAGTCCTCGGGTACACCACAGAACCTAGTAAACCGTTATATCGAGATGACAGGCCCGACCGAGAAGCCGAGGTACCAGTACCGGGACCTCGACCGGAGCTCGAAAGAGATCCGCGTCGTCGAGCTCCTCCCCGGCACCTCGGACGAGACCATCCGCATCAAGTTCCACCACGTCGCCCTAGAGCCGCGCCGGCAGTCCACCACCGTCAGGCTGCCCCCGACCCGCGACGAGATCCAAAAGACGCTGCCGCCCGACTGGATCGCCCGGGTATGCCTGGACGGGCGGTTCCTCTTCGAGCGCGTCCGGGAGTACGGCCCCGAGGAGCCCTACGAGACGTCCTGGCTGCACCCGGTGACGGGGGTCGACCCCAACGTCGGCTTCGACGACAACAAGCTCGAGTACGAGGGCCTCTCGTACGTGTGGGCCCCGTCCGGCGGCGAGGAGGACGCGCACGTGCTGGAGCCCACGGCGCCGCCGACCGGCGCGGCGTCGTCGAGCCTGCGCATCCGGCCCAACCTCGCCGCCGCCCTGCGGCAGCTCAGGTACCTCGACATACCGCGCCGGATGTGGATCGATGCGCTCTGCATCAACCAGGCCGACCTCGAGGAGCGCAACGAGCAGGTGCACATCATGTGCGACATCTACCGGCGCGCGAGCCACGTGGCCGTCTGGCTCGGCGCCGAGGCGGACGACAGCAGGCTCGCCGTGGCGGCGCTGCGCCACCTCGGCGAGCAGGCCGTCTACACGGAGCGCGGGGCGTGGAGGACGAACCCGCCGGGCTGCAGCAACCCGGAGCTGGCGCGCGCGTCGGTGGCCCTCCCGTACGACGAGCGGACCTGGGCCGGCATCGCGATGCTGCTCCGGCGCCCCTGGTTCGAGCGCCTTTGGGTGTGGCAGGAGGTGCGGCTCGCGGACGAGCGGTCCTTCATGCTCTGCGGCCCGGACAGCATCTCGCTATCGCTCTTCCGGCGCGCCATCTTCTGCGCAAGCGACAAGAAGGTGCTCCCCGGCGCCGAGGTGCGGGGGCTCATCCTCGACGCCGTCGAGGTGATGCTGCCCTTCTCCAACCAGCCGTTCTTCCGCGAGCTCCAGACGCTGAACTGGAAGGGGTGCGCGGACCCGAGGGACAAGATCTACGGCGCCCTCGGGGCGGCCCCGGCCGCCATCAGGCGCGACGTCAGGCCGGACTACGCGCTGCCCGTCGAGCGGGTCTACGTCCAGTTCTGCGAGGCCTATCTGAAGCACGTCAGGAGACTGGACTTCCTCGACCGCTGCAACATCGACGCCCGCGCGATACCGGGGCCCTCGTGGGTGCCGGACTGGTCGGTCTCCGTCGACCGGGCCGTCCGGCTGCCGTACGCCGACGTATTCTACGCGGCCGGGCCCTCGGCGGCGGAGGTCGTGTTGCGTCCGGGCTCCGAGAGCACCGGGGTGACGGTCATGGAGGCGGCGGGGGTGCGCTGCGGGTCTGTCTCGTTCGTCGGGCAGAAGTCGCCCCCGGACGCCGAGGGCCTCCTCGCCGCCGTCCGGGCGTGGCAGCCGACGGCCCTGTCGACGGAACGCTACGCGCCGACAGGCGAGCGGTCCATGGACGCCTTCGTCACGCTCCTCGGGCTCGGGTACATGATCGAGCGGTGGCCGCAGTGCAACAGCCTGCTCTCGGTGCCGGAGGCGGCGGGGCTGTACGGGCGCGAGTTCATCAGCCACGAGGGCGCGGCCGTGTCGCACGAGTCGCTCAACTTCATCCGCGTGAGGCACCGGTACTTCTTCAAGACGGACTCCGGGTACATGGGCACGTCCCACGCGCGGCCGGAGGACGGGGACGTGCTCGTGGTGCTGCTCGGGTGCCCGTCGCCGCTGCTGGTGCGGGAAGATACCGGCGTCGGGTCGGGAGGACGGCGGCGGTTCCGGGTCGTCGGGTCGACGTACACGCACGGGCTGATGGACACGGAGGCGCTGCTCGGGCGGCTGCCGGACGAGTGGAGGGCGCGGATGTCTCGGGAGGCTGGGTTCTTCGACTCGATGCACTTTTTCTCGGCGGAGACGGGCGCGGAGACCAAGGAGGACCCCAGGTCGGGCGACGATCCGCCCGGGTGGGAGAGGATGGAGGCTGTGAGGACGGGCGACGATCCCTGGAATTTGGCGCGGTACAGGGACAGGAAGACGGGGGATGTGATCAACTCGGATCCGAGGTTGACGGCGGGTGCGTTGGAGGCGCGGGGTGTCAAGGTGGAGAGATTTGGTCTGGTTTGAGACGCAGCACCAAGAACTGCGTCGCCGGCTTTGTAAATGAAAGGAATGTTTTCTGTTTGAGAAGCGGCTCAAGCTGCTGCTTATGGTTCTCGGATCCGTAGGGAACAGATAGGATTCCAGCTTGGGGGTTTGAGGAATACACGTTAGTCGAATGTCGGTCTCTTTTGCCGTCTTTGGTATATATATATAGTATTGTGATGTGGCAATCATGGGTTCTCTCTTGTCGAATTCACCTAGGTATATCATGAATTTCATGATAAGAGACCTCGTCGCCCACCGGATCCGCCGCCCCGCCAAGCAGCATCGCAATGAATCAAAGAGCCCCGGAAAGCCTGGCGGTCTCCGAAGATGAGCGGCGGACATAGCTCAGTTGGGAGAGCGTCAGAGTGAAGCGGGTTCCACCCGGAACTTGACAAACTTCATTCAATCAATCTGAAGGTCGTGTGTTCAATCCACACTGGCCGCATCTTCACTTTTGCCACTTTGTTATTGATGGTGTGTGTTGTTGTATCATTAGTTCAAATAAAACGGTTGCCGCTGTTGCGTCCTTCGATTTATTTCTTATAGCTGAGACATTGTTTTTATATATGTTGTTTATGTCATGTCGACGCAGGAATAAAGTTAGGGTAAGTAAGTAAGTAAGTAAGTAAGTATACTAGTAAGGAGCCAGAAAAGGGAGGAAGGAAGATAGATAGACAAATAGAAGATAAATGAACTAGGAAGCTACTGTTGTTTCATTGAGTCACAAATAGGAACTGTAATAATCCAAAAGTGTATGTTGGAATGACTTTTCTTTTGTGACTGTACGGTTGGTTGCATGCTCGAGACAATCAATCAGGTCACATACAACTTAGGTACTTCGTAGGTAGTATAACACTCCAGACCATACCAAGTAAGTAATGCCCGGAGACCCTGAAACCAGCCCCTAGCGCGCCGTGGGCCCCACCCCCGATCCGCTGAGAGCGCCAGCCCACGTCACACCTTCCAACGCGCCCACCCGTACGCGAACACTCCTCTTACAGTAAAGTAATTACTGACAAACTTCCCCAACGCAACCTTTTCCCATCCCGCGCACCACCGCCCACCATGTCGCGACGACCGGCGAAAGGAGACTACATCGAAACCGTACGTTGACTGCCTGCGGACACCCGAACATCAGCCTGACCAGACTCGCAAAAACAGGACACGGGCAACAAGGTCGCCCGCAAGGCGACGCTCGTCGGCACCCAAAACATCATGCTCGGCGGCAAGACCGTCATCCAGCCCGAGGTCATGATCCGCGGCGACCTCGCCCGCACCGCCCAGCCCTCCGCCGCCGGCGCCCCCGGCAACAGCACCGCCGTCGCCATCGGCCGATACTGCTTCCTCTCGAGGGGCGCCGTGCTCCGGCCCCCGGGCCGCATGTACAAAGGGTGCCTTTCTCCCTCCCCTCTCCCTGACATCTCCCTGAAATCTCCCGATTTGCTGACGACCGGACCCTCCCAGCGCCTTCACCTACATGCCCCTCCGCATGGGCGACCACGTCTTCGTCGGCCAGAACGTCGTCATCCAGGCCGCCTCGGTCGGCTCCCACATCCACATCGCCCGCGACTGCGTCATCGGCGAGTTCGCCATCGTCAAGGACTACGTGCGCATCCTCGAGGGCACCGTCGTGCCCCCCAACATGGTCATCCCCAGCTTCAGCGTCGTCGCCGGCCAGCCCGCCCGCGTCGTCGGCGAGGTGCCTGAGGGCGGCCACGACCAGTTCGAGCTGCGCGAGCTGTACAAGACGGTCGGGAACAACCCCCAGCCACTGACCGTCTAGGTGGGACCAGGCGGGCCGCGGACAAGAAAAAGGGCGAAGCGGAGGGAGTCATGCGGATACTGAGTGAAGCGGCGTTTAAGCGTGTGTAGGTCGAGCCATGCGCTCCAAATGATACCCCTGTGTTTTTTCTTCTTCTTTTCTTTTCTTGCAGCACTCTGAACTTTACGTCGAGTGACTGCCGACCATTGGGTGACGGACGGATGGTGATGGTAGCCATCTATCTATCTATCTGCCTCGCACCAAGTCCTTCAAAGACACATACAATCGTACCGAAACGTGAACGTTGGCGCACGCCGTGTACCTGGCGCCCCTCACGGCTCGCCCGGCCATATGGAATCGGCCAACCGCCTCACCAGCTTCAGCTTGTCCACCATATCCTGGTGCGAGACCGAGTTGCCCAGGTGATGGCTCGCGAACCCGCACTGCGGGCTGACGCCCATCCTCCTCAGCGCCTGCGCGCGCGTCTGGCCTGCGCCCCCGGCCACGATGTCCGCCGCCCGGAGCACCTGCTCCCTCGTCTCCTCCAGGTCCTCGAGCCCGGGGAACTTGGACGTGACGACGCCGAGGATCACGTTCTTGTCCGCCGGCAGCAGCCCGAGGGGCTCGAACCCGCCGGCGCGGTCCGTGTCGTACTCGAGGAAGTAGGTGTCGGCGTCGATGTCGCCAAACAGCCGCGGCGCGATGCGCTCGTAGCCGCCCTCGGAGAAGTGCCGCGAGTAGGCAAAGTTTCCGCGGCAGAGGTGGATTCCCACGTGCATGTCGGCGGGCCGGGACGAGATGCAGTCGTTGTACAGCCTGATGTAGGACCGCAGCAGGGCGTCCGAGTCCTCGCCCGCGTCCTTGAAGCCCTGGAGCATCTTTTCCGAGCAGAAGTCTGGGGCGCGCGTGCGCGTTAGCCAAGAGGAGCAGTGTCAATGGTGGGGTTACTTACACGCCAGGTTGGGGTCGTCGATTGTGATGTTCCGGACGCCGTGGTCGTACAGAACCTCCAGCTCGGTGCGGTATGCCTTGGCAATGTCCGCAAAGTACTCGTCGTCGTTGGCGTACACGTCTTTGGGGTACGCGTGCCCCTTCTGATACCGCAGGTGATACCACTCTGGCGCCGGCAGGGTCAACTTGGCCTCCTTGACGCGCTCGGGCGGGATATTGCTCTTGAGGAACTCCCACTCTCTCAGATACGTGCTGCCCTTGTGCTTGATCTTGCCTGTGCAGACGACGGACTCGCCGGGCTTGTGGTCGCTCTCGACTGGGGGAACGCGGCTCGTCAGAAACCAGACAGACGCACGACCTTCGGCAGTCGGAAAGGAAAAGCAACAATAATAACAAAAAACTCACTAAAAGCTGCAATGTCCGGGACATACATGCGAAAGATGTCCCAGCTCGGCGTGTCGACCTCCTCGAAGCCCTCGAGGCCGGGGAAGAAGTTGCCCCAGAACTGGTGACGACGGTACTCGCCATCGGTCACGGCGTGGAATCCGAGGTCCAGCTGCGTCTTGATGATGTCGCGCACGCCTTGCTCCTCGAGCCGGTTCAGCTCCTCGTCCTCGGCCATTTCGACGGCTTTCCTGCCGTCCAGGGCTATGCGCCTTTCCGTCAGAGCCTTGGGCCGCAGCAGCGAGCCCATGTGCTCGGCGCGGAAGGGCGGCCTCTGGTGGTTCTTGGCAGCCAGTATTTCCTTCTGCATTGACGGCGCGAGGAACTGCATTCTGAAAGGATGTGTCCGAGTTTGGTGCTCTGGTCGTTGTTGTGTAGACGTCGATACTCGAGACAGTTGTGGAACGTGGGTAAGCCTGGTTTACAATACGGAATTGGCACTTTGGTGATGCGAGTTTTGAAATTCGGTAGCAAGTTAGTGACCCGGTCTGCAGGTTTCCCTAAGCCCAAGGCAAGTTTATGTGACCCGAGAGAGCATTTTTCGCCGTCCGGCCTTGGTCCCCCGGTCTCAACCATGTCATCTTGCTCCATCATCGTCATCTTGGTCCGTCATCGTCATATCCCCCCCAAGGTTCGCCTGCGCGCCCACCTCGACCCCCGCTTTCCCCGCCCTTTGTGATAGGTTGGTCGGAAGTACTAGGATGCCTACGTAACAATTCATAACCACATAGCCTTCTATTCCTCAAAGTGTTCGTAGAACCATTTCTGGGTTTTGTCTATAGGTTCTCTCAAAGCAATGGCTATGGAAAGGCCTGTTGCTACAACGCTTTATTTATCTCTGTTAGTATATAACGTCTTATAAGAAGAGTAAAGAGTAACTTACCTTGTGAAACGCCTTCATTCCCGCTTCTGTATAAGGTCTGCATGCAGCTTTCAAGTTACTGTGAGAGAAGCTCTATTCCGCCGGACCGACATCCTTCTGTTTGCAAATTTCTACAGTCTCGCGGTTTGATATTTCTGCTATTTGATATAGATTAGGTAGGGTATATGTGGTGTAACAGCTACTCAAGTCAGTACTTATAGAACAGAGAGAAATATAAATGAATCTTAACCTACTAGCATTCCCATTGATTTGCTGCTACAGCACACTTGATCGCAAAAGCAAGAGTAACTAGAAGAGTTTTAATCTTCATTTTTGTAAAGATAAAGTGAGGTATTAGATAGTAAGATATTAGATAGCAGGGAGATAAATATCACAGAGATAATGACTAGAGAGGTCAGTGTCTAGAGGAGGACAGGGAGGCATAAGCATACTTTAAATATAAAGTAAAGTAAAAAGCGTTCATATAAAGTGGAGATATATAACATATAAACTAAAGACATATAGAGCAATCTAAGTGCCACACCCACTAACTATCCTCAAAATAGTCGTAAAAGTCTGTCTGGGTTTCTATTATAACGTATGGGTTTGCAATGGCCTTCTAAACCCCTGTAGTCACAACGCTTTATTTATCTCTGTTAGCATATAATGTCTTATAAGAGTCAAGAGTAACTTACCGTCAGAAACGCCTCCTTTCCAGCTTTTGTATAAGGTTTGCATGCAGCCTTTGTGGTGGCATAAGAGTATTGCCATTCCGCCGGACGGACACCATTTCCTTGGCAAACTTCTAGAGTATCGCGGCTCAATCGTTGAGATATGCTATCTAATGTCTGTGGGGGTGGTAGATTAAATACTGCGTAACAGCTACTAAAGTCAGCATGTACAGAAAAGAGAGAAAGATAAAATTCAACCTACAAGCATTCCTATTGATCTACTGCTACAGCACACTTAATCGCAAAAGCTAGAGTAAATAAAGGAGTTTTGATCTTCATTTTTTGGTAAAAAAGTAGGTGAGGTATTAGATAATTAGATGCTAAAGATTACAGAGATGTGTTAACTAGAGAGGTAAGTCTGTAGAAATGAATGTAAGGCGTGAGCATACTTATTTATAAAACTGTAGCTGGCCGACCGGCGATTGCCTTACATTAAGTTTAATTATAATAGTATATGAATTGCTATTATGCATTAATTGTTGTGATTAGGCGGAATTATACTTATTAGTATATCACAAGGGTTTGTGATACGGTTAACCGTACGTATTAATAGGCAGGTGATAAATAAGGGGTTCTGGTTTAATTATACGTAACTAGGAAGTGTAACTATTATAGGCTGCCTGGTTGAATAGGTAGTGAAATACACCGTTAGCTGCAGTGGATACCACAGCTAAACCACAGCTAATAGCTATAGTAGGTTATTAGGGATAAACCTATTAAACCTAGTAGGTTTAGTAATGCTTAGTATTATAACACTAGTAACTTTTCTCTTATAGCAAAAGTACTAGAAAATACCCCTTTTTTAAGTAATAATAGCTAGGGTCTCTTACTTATATAAATCGTTACGTATAAGATACCTATCTATTTATTTATACCTTTACTATTCTATTAGTAATAAGCCCCTTTAGTGCTTTATTAGGTAATAACTTTATAAATCTATTAGCTAGGTTATTACTACTATAAATCTATTATATTTTATAAATCTTATAGCGTTTATATAACTAGTAGAAAGCTATTATATTAATTATAAGGCGCTTCTTCTTAGTAGTACTAAGTTTTATAAGGTATTTATAAAGGGAATATAAGTTAGTATAAATAACTATAGGTATCTATAGTATCTTAAGTTAGTTTATAACTATTATAAAGGTAGTTTCTATTACGTAAGTAATATCTACTTTAGTAACTATTATATATATCTTAAAGGTAAGAATACTATAGGTAACCTTTTTATACTTTATTAAACTAAAGTAGATAATATTACTATTAATAGTAAAGTAACTATTATTACTAAGGTTTTTATTAGTTAGTTTATTACTATCCTCCTTATTTATAAGGATAATAATAAAACTAAGTTAAGACGTAAGGTTTTAGTTATTTATAAAGGATCTATTAATAAAGATAAATAGTTTTATAGTTATAAGGTAAATAGGCATAAAGTAAAGTCTATAGTTAAGGTTACTTATTTACTACGTAATATAGTAGTTAAGATCTTTAATCTCTTTAGCTATAGGGGATTAGTGTTACACTATAACTAAATAGTTAAAGTAAGCCTTAGGTTAATAGATTAAAGTAATATACGCCTTACGTATATATTATTTAATATATTACTAAAGAACTTATAGTAAGTTAGGGTTAATAGGCTGTAATTACTTACCTTAGCCTTTTTAGTAGAAGGTAATTTTACTATTAGTTCTAAGTAAAAGCATACTACTATTAAAGGTAATATTTTAGCTAATATTAAGGAATTACTTTAGTTTTACTATAAAAGTAGCTTTCTTTAGTTTAACGTCTTTATAGTAAGAAAAAGCTTTATCTATAAGGCTAATAGTATTATTAGTCTATATACTAATTAACCTAAAATTCTTATTATTAGTAAAAGAAATAAGTAGGTAAGAGTTAAAGGTTAATATATCTATCTAGAGATTCTCTTTATAATAGGTGTTATATATTACCTACTAGTAAGTCTCTACTTTTAAAATACTATATAGTAGTTTTATAACTTTTATAATAGTATTTAGTAGGTAAAGGTAGTATATTTCTATAGGTAGGTAGGTAAGAATTATATAGTTAAGGTTAGTAGTAAACTAAGTATATACTTAGGTAATATTACGTAGCTAAAGGATATAGCCCTTATAAAGTAAAAATAAGGTAAAGGTAAGTAGTAACTATTAGGCTATTTACTAGATAGTTAGTAACTATATAAGAATTATAGCCTTACTATTATTAGTATACCTTTAAATTATAAGATATAACTTTTTATAAGGTTAGTCTTTTTTACCTTTTACTTTATAGACTATTTATAACTTAAAGATCTATATTCCTTTATATTTCTTTTTATTATAAATAACTATATAAAATATACTATAGTTTTTAAGTTTTTTTACCTTTATAGAGTTAGAGTAGATAAATAGCTTACTAGGTATAGTAATAATACCTTCTTTATATAATTTTACTATAAGGGTGTAGTCTTTTACCTCCTTAGTAGTAAGAAAAGTATAACTAATAATAAAGATATTAGGGGAAGCCTTAGTAATAAAGGTAGTAAGGTTTTTTTTTAGCCTACTATAACCTCTTTATAATAGTTATTTTAGTGTAATTATAATAGTATTATAAACCTTTTTACTTAGCTAGAGGCCTAGCGTAATAACTTCTTACGCTTACAGCTTATTAGTTAGTTAAAGATTAGTGTTATTAATAGTGCTTTTTTAGTCTTCTTCTTATATATAGTAAGGTTTTATAATAGTAACGTAGAAGTCTTTTAGGCTATAGAGAAGTTTAATAGTATAAGTATAGCTATTATTAGTAATAAGCTAAAATAAACCTTTCTATCTATATTTCTTACGTTATATATATATAAGGGATTAAAGTAAGAGGGCTATAGTAGCTATAGTATCTAAGCTGTTTTATATAGTAAGCGCCTTATTAACTTATCTTTTTATATAGATTTAGTATACTTCTTCTATTACTTTCTTTATAGCTTCTACTTACTACTAGGTTATAAGTAATAGGGGGGAATTAATAGTAATATAGGGGTATATACTAAATATAAGAAGGGTAGAAATAAGGCTATTTAGGCTAGTAGTATTATTAATTACTTTTACTATAAGTTAAAGTATAACTTTAGGTTTTATATCTAATTTACTATAGATTACTTTATAAGTATAGTAAAAAGTAGCGTAATACTATTTAACTTTACTAATACTCTAATAGGCTTTAATAGGTATTTCTTTTACTTTAATAGATAACCCTTAGGTAGTATGTTTAAACTTAGCTATATAGAAATTAAGGCTAGCGTCTATAATAATCTAGTCTAGTAGACTAAAGTATATATTAATCTAGTATATTTATAATACTTCCTATATATATTTTATAGTAATAAAGTATAAAAACCTTATTACATTAAATATAGTAGCTCTATTAATAACGTAAAGCACTAGCTTATTACTATTAAGATATATTATATTTATAAGAATTTTATAGTTAAACTTATTATTATAATACTAAGTATTGCTAAACCTACTAGGTTTAATAGGTTTATCTCTAATAACCTACTATAGCTATTAGCTATAGTTTAGCTATAGTATTTACTATAGCTAACGGTGTATTTTACTACCTATTTAACTAAGCAGCCTATAATAGTTATACTTCTTAGTTACGTATAATTAAACTAAAACCCCTTATTTATTACTTACCTATTAATACGTATAGTTAACTATATTATAACCCCCCCCCCTTATAATATACCCTTACTAATTAGTAGTAGTTAATTTTATAGTAACCACTACTATAATTTACTATAAATTAGTAAGGATTTACTAAAAGAGATAATTTAACTAAAAGAAACGCCTAAAGAGAGTTATACTATAGATAGAGAGTACGTAATAAAACCACTTATAGATATAACTTATAATTATTTTATACTACTTACTAAGAAGACCCCTTATTACTTAACATAGTAGTAAAAAGCCTAATTAGCTAATTTAAAGTAAATAAGTAACTTACCCCCTTAGTAAGTAGAGAAGACGCTAAGAATACGTAGCTATCTTACGCCCCTTTATAACTTTATTACTCTATAAGAAGTTAATTCTAAACTATAAAAAACACCTTAATTTACACGCTATTAAATAATCTAACCTTTATATAGTTACTAAAGAGTAACCTATAAGTAAAGTTAAAAATAATAAAAACCTTATATAATAACTCTACTTTAAGTATAATATATAGAATAGTACTAAAAGCTTCTTTATTAAAAACCCTAGTAGAGGATAAATTCCCTATAAGATTACTATTAAATATGTTACTACTAAGTAATAAAGAGTCTAAAGTAAAAGAAGTACTAGTAAAAATTATAAGATCTTAGTTAACAGTAGTAAAAATAGTATAAATCTCCTTAAAATCTACACTACAGACTATAAACCCTAAAGCTATATTTTAGATACTAAAGAAACTTACTTACTATATTAATAAATAACTATAGGGTATTATATAGATTAATAAGATACCTAACAACCTCCTAAGTAATAACTATAGAAAAGCGTTAGGTGCTATTATTATCTATAGAATAATGATTTTTACTAAAATAAACGTAATTAAAGCTAACCTTTAGGATAGTATCTATTTATTCTTTAGTAGATAGTTAAGAAATAATTTTTATACTATAGATAAAGACCTACTTATTAAGTTTTATAAATTCCTTATAGAATAAGGAGTATAAATCCTAAGAAGTAGTAATTTTAATATTATAGGTGAAATTTATAAACTTATTAACTATAAGGATTTCCCTATATAGAATAAAGAGATAATTAACTTAGTTATAAAAAAGTTTAGAAGCTTTTAAGAAAGAATTAAAAATAACGATTTCTATAATAAGATTACTAATAACTTTAATTTTTTATACCTATTAAACTATTAAACTAAAGGATTATAAAACAGCTAAAGGAAAACTATAAGCCTACTATAAAAACTATATAGGGAACATATAAAAACCCTATTTATTAAGGAATCTTTATATCTTAATATAGAATTTACGCTACTACTACCTAAAGAAAGTTACTAACTTAGTTACTATATAAGTACTATTACTATAAATCTCCTTATAATAACTAAAGGTAGTAAAATTATAGCCTATTAGATAACTAACCTTACTAAGCTATATTCTAATAATACTATATTAAAGTATAGCGCTAGTCCTTATAAAACTATTAACTTAAAACTCCCTATCTTTATTAATCTCTATACGTAAGTAGGTATAAATTATAGCTAATATAGTACTATAATTATAGTAATACTTACTAGTAAACTATAGGAGTATTACTTTACTACCCTTTATAAGTATACTAGTAATTTTAACGTATTAATAGTAAAGATTAAGGCCTAGTTTAAAGGAGATAAAGTCTACTAAGTTTATATAACTAAGCTTTACTATATTAACTTTAAACTAGTTACCTATAAGAACCTTAGTAAGAATAAGCTTAAGGTCCTTAACCTCCTTATTAATAAGGTGAACTTACTTATAAAATTAGTAAAATAATATAGACTTCTAAGTAATAAGGAGTATTATAATATATTAATAGCCTATTACTAAGGTATCCCTAAGTGTGCTATAGTACTTCTTAATCTACTAGTAAAATATAACACGCTATATATATAACTTTATAATAGCGTAAGTAATATAGTTATAAAATATAAAGCTAAGGTGTAGTATTACACTAGCTAGACCTAAGAGGAAGACAGCTACTTTTAGGTTAACTATAAGTATAATAGTTATAATGTCTATTAGTTATAGTAATAGTAATATAACTATACGTATAGTTTATATAAAAAACCTTATAAAAGAAGGAATTTTACTATAAAGAAGTACTTTATTTATAGTAAGACTAGCTGTTAGTTAACTAAGTATTTAATAGAAGAACGTAATGTATTCTTTTAGAGATATAAAAGCTAATATTTTATAGAGACTTTACTAGGATTTACCTTTTCCTTATAGAATATAAAGGACTAAAGGATACTACCTATAATAAGACTAAAGAGGAGTATAAAAGTAGTAATAAGGATACTAGCCCCTATAGTAATAATACTTTCTTTATATCTATAACCTTTTATAGTAAAGAAGCAGTTAATAGCCCTAAAGTCTTTAAATAACTTTATAATTAAGCTACCTTTTACGTAATTACTTATAATAACCCTCTTTACTATAGGCTTACTATAAAGAGTAATAGTAATAGTAAGGTATTTACCTTTAATAACTAATACACTATAACAACCTTCTAAGGTATTATACCTAACACTAGTGTAGCCTACGTATTAACTATAAGTTAATAGTAATATTACACCCTCTATAAGCACCTTAATATAAAGCTACTACTTAATATAACCTACGCTAGTAAAGCTAATATTTACTTTAGTAGTAGTAAGAATTTTAAGTTTCTTAAAGCTATAAAAGTACTTATACTAATTAGTAAACTTACCTTCTATATTATAACCTTAGACATACTATTCCTTCTCTACCTAAAGGATATAAATAATAATAGTATTAGATTTAATAACCTTACTAACTTACTTATTAAAGGTAAGATAGTTATACCTATTATCTATAAATAGGGTTACGCGTAGATACTCTTAGAACTACCTAAGTAAAGCGTAGTAAATCACTATCTAACTAATACTAAGTTATAGTAGATTTACTATAGATTTAGCTACCTATTAGTTTAGTAGCTTTATAAAGTGCTTTAGTACGCTAGTAAAACAGTAGAAATCTTATTAATTAAGGAGATTAATAAATTCTACTGTTACTACTAGCTAAACGTAAAGGCCTTAGGAAGGTTTAAATTTACTCTTTATAATAACTAAGAGTTTAACTATAAGATTCTTATAGATATAATATATCTTAATAGTAATAAGCTAGTACTTTACGTTATTAATAGAGCTACTATATTTAACGTAGTAAGGTTTCTACGCTTTATTATTATAAAATATACATAAGAAGTACTATAAATATACTAGATTAACGTATACCTTAGTCTACTAGACTAGATTATTATAAACGCTAGCTTTAACTTCTATATAGCTAAGTTTAAACGCACTACCTAAGGGTTATCTATTAAAGTAAAGGAAATACCTATTAAAGCCTATTAAAGTATTAGTAAAGTTAAATGGTATTACGCTACTCTTTACTATACTTATAAAGTAATTTATAGTAAATTAGGTGCTAAACCTAAAGTTATACTTTAACTTATAGTAAAAGTAATTAATAATACTACTAGCCTAAATAGCTTTATTTCTACCCTCCTTATATTTAGTATATACCCCTATATTACTATTAATTCCCCCCTATTACCTATAACCTAGTAGTAAGTAAAAGCTATAAAGAAAGTAATAGAAGAAGTATACTAAATCTATATAAAAAGATAGGTTAATAAGGCGCTTACTATATAGAATAGCCTAAATACTATAGCTACTATAGCCTTTCTACTTTAATCCCTTATATATATATAGCGTAAGAAATATAGATAGAAAGGTCTATTTTAGCTTATTACTAATAATAGCTATACCTATACTATTAAACTTCCCTATAGCCTAAAAGACTTCTATATAACTATTATTAAACCTTACTATATATAAGAGGAAGACTAAGAGAGTACTATTAATAATACTAACCTTTAACTAACTAATAAGCTGTAAGCGTAAGAAGTTATTACGCTAGGCCTCTAGCTAGGTAAAAAGGTTTATAATACTATTATAGTTACACTAAAATAACTACTATAAAGAGGTTATAGTAGACTAAGAAAAAACCCTACTACCTTTATTACTAAGGTTTCCCCTAACACCTTTATTATTAGTTATGCTTTTCTTACTACTAAGGAGGTAAAAAACTACACCCTTATAGTAAAATTACGTAAAGAAAGCGTTATTACTACGCCTAGTAAGCTATTTATCTACTCTAACTTTATAGAGGTAAAAGGACTTAAGGACTATAGTATATTTTATATAGTTATTTATAATAAAAAGGAATATAGAGGAATATAGATCTTTAAGTTATAAATAGTTTATAAAGTAAAAAGTAAAAAAGACTAACCTTATAAAAAGTTACGTCTTATAATTTAGGGGTATACTAATAATAGTAAAGCTATAATTCTTATATAGTTACTAACTATCTAGTAAATAGCCTAATAGCTACTACTTACTCTTACTTTATCTTTACTTTATAAAGGCTATATCCTTTAGCTACGTAATATTACCTAAGCGTATACTTAGTCTGCTACTAACCTTAACTAAGTAATTCTTACCTACCTACTTATAGAAATACGCTACTTTTACCTACTAAATACTATTATAAAAGTTATAAGACCTCTATATAGTATCCTAGAGGTAAAGACTTACTAGTAGGTAATATATAGCACCTATTATAGAGAGAATCTCTAGATAGATATATTAACTTTTAACCCTTACCTACTTATTTCTTCTATAGATAATAAGAATTTTAGGTTAATTAGTATATAGACTAATAATACTATTAGCCTTATAGATAAAGCTTTCTCTTACTATAAAGACGTTAAACTAAAGAAAGCTACTCTTATAGTAAAACTAAAGTAATTTCTTAATATTAGCTAAACTATTACCTTTAATAGTAGTATACTTTTACTTAAAACTAATAGAGAAATTACTCTCTACTAAAAAGGCTAAGGTAAGTAATTACAGCCTATTAACCCTAATTTACTATAAGCTCTCTAGTAATACGTTAAATAACACATACATAGGGTATATATTATATTAATCTATTAGCCTAAGGCCTACTTTAACTACTTAGTTATAGCGTAACACTAATCCCCTATAGCTAAAAAGATTAAAGATCTTAACTACTATATTATATAGTAAATAAGTAACCTTAATTATAGACTTTACTTTATGCCTATTTACCTTATAACTATAAAACTATTTATCTTTATTAATAGATCCTTTATAAACAATTAGGATCTTACGTCTTAACTTAGTTTTATTATTATCCTTATAAATAAAGAGGAGAGTAACAAACTAACTAGTAAAAACCCTAACAACAATAGTTACTTTACTATTAATAGTAATATTATCTACTTTAGTTTAATAAAGTATAAGAGAGTTACCTATAGCGTTCTTACTTCTAAGGTATACGTAATAGTTACTAGGGTAGATATTACCTATATAGTAGGGACTACCCTTATAATAGTTATAGACTAACTTAAGATACTATAGATACCTATAGTTATTTATACTAATTTATACTTCCTCTATAAATACCTTATAAAACTTAGTACTACTAAGGAGAAGCGCCTTATAATTAATATAATAGCTCTCTACTAGTTATATAAATACTATAAGATCTATAAGATATAATAGATTTATAGTAGTAATAACCTAGCTAATAGATTTATAAAGTTATTACCTAATAAGGCGCTAGAGTGGCTTATTACTAATAGGATAGTAAAGGTATAAATAAATAGATAGGTATCCTATACGTAATAATTTACGTAGGTAAGAGACTTTCGTTATTATACCTTAAAAAGGGGTATTTTATTAGCACTTTTACTATAAGAGAAAGTTACTAGTATTACAATACTAAGTATTACTAAACCTACTAGGTTTAATAGGTTTATCCCTAATAACCTACTATAGCTATTAGCTATAGTTTAGCTATAGTATTTACTACAGCTAACAGTGTATTTTACTACCTATTTAACTAAGCAGCCTATAATAGTTATACTTCTTAGTTACGTATAATTAAACTAAAACCCCTTATTTATTACTTACCTATTAATACGTACGGTTAACTATATTATAACCCCCCCCCCCTTATAATATACCCTTACTTATAGTTATTATAAAAGGTAAATTTAAATCTTCCTAAGGCCTTTACGTTTAGCTAGTAGTAATAGTAGAATTTATTAATCTCCTTAATTAATAAGATTTCTACTATTTTATTAGTACGCTAAAGTACTTTATAAAGCTACTAAACTAATAGGTAGCTAAATCTATAGTAAATTTACTATAGCTTAGTATTAGTTAAATAGTAATTTACTATACTTCACTTAGGTAGTTTTAAAAGTATCTATATATAACCCTATTTATAGATAATAGGTATAACTATTTTACCTTTAATAAGTAAGTTAGTAAGATTATTAAATCTAATACTATTATTATCTATGTCTTTTAGGTAGAAGAGAAATAGTGTATCTAAGGTTATAATATAAAAAGTAAGTTTACTAATTAGCGTAAGTACTTTTATAGCTCTAAGGGACTTAAAATTCTTACTACTACTAAAGTAAATACTAGCTTTACTAGTATAAGTTATATCTAGTAGTAGTTTTATATTAAGGTGTTTATAGAAGGCGTAATATTATAGTTAACCTATAGTTAATATATAGGCTACACTAGTGTTAGGTATAATACCTTAGAAGGTTGCTATAGTATACTAGTTATTAAAGGTAAATACCTTACTATTACTATTACTTTTTATAGTAAGCCTATAGTAGAGAAGGTTATTATAGGTAATTACGTAGAGGGTAGCCTAGTTATAAAGTTATTTAAAGACTTTAAGGCTATTAACTACTTCTTTACTATAGAAGGTTATAAATATAAAAAAGGTATTATTACTATAAGGGCTAGTATCCTTATTACTACTTTTATATTCCTCTTTAGTCTTATTATAAGTAGTAGCCTTTAGTCCTTTATATTCTATAAAGAACTAGGTAAATCCTAGTAAAGTCTTTATAAAATATTAGCTCTTATATCTTTAGAAAGATATATTATATTCTTCTATTAAATACTTAGTTAACTAATAGCTAGTTTTACTATAGATAAAACACTTTTTTATAGTAAAATTCTCTTTTTTATAGGGTTTTTTATATAGGCTATACGTATAGTTACGTTACTATTACTATAACTAATAGCTATTATAACTATTATACTTATAGTTAACTTAGAAGTAGCTATCTTCCTCTTAAGTCTAGCTACTATAATACTACGCCTTAGCTTTATAAATTATAATTATATTACTTATACTATTATAAAGTTATATATAAAGCGTGTTATATTTTACTAGTAGATTAAGAAGTACTATAGTATACTTAGGAATAACTTAGTAATAGGCGATTAATATATTATAATACTCCTTATTACTTAGAAGTTTATATTGTTTTACTAATTTTATAAGTAAGTTTACCTTATTAATAAGAAGGTTAAGGACTTTAAGCTTATTTTTACTAGGGTTTTTATAGGTAACTAGCTTAAAGTTAATATAGTAAAGCTTATTTATATAGACTTAGTAGACTTTATCCCTTTTAAACTAGGCCTTAACTTCTACTATTAATATAGTAAAATTACTAGTATACTTATAGAGGGTAGTAAAGTAATACTCCTATAGTTTACTAGTAAGTATAACTATAATTATAGTATTATATTAGCTGTAATTTATCCCTACTTATATATAAAGATTAATAAAGATAGGGAGTTTTAAGTTAATAGTCTTATAAGGACTAACGCTATACTTTAATATAGTATTATTAAAGTATAACTTAGTAAGGTTAGTTATTTAATAGGCTGTAATTTTACTATCTTTAGTTATTATAAGGAGATTTATAGTAATAGCGCTTATATAGTAACTAGGTTAGTAACTTTCTTTAGGTAGTAGTAGCGTAAATTCTATATTAAGGTATAAAGATTCCTTAATAAATAAGGTATTTATATATTCCCTATATAGTTCTTATAGTAAGCTTATAGTTTTCCTTTAGTTATTTTATAGTATTTTATTTTAATAGTTTAATAGGTATAAAAAATTAAAGTTATTAGTAATCTTATTATAGAAATCGTTATCTTTAATTCTCTTTTAGAAGCTTTTAGACTTTTTTATAACTAAGTTAATTATCTCTTTATTCTATATAGGGAAATCCTTATAGTTAATAAGTTTATAAATTTCACCTATAATATTAAAATTACTACTTCTTAGGATTTATACTCCTTATTCTATAAGAAATTTATAGAATTTAATAAGTAGGTCTTTATCTATAGCGTAAAAATTATCTCTTAACTACCTACTAAAGAATAAATAGGTACTATCCTAAAGGTTAGCTTTAATTATATTTGTTTTAGTAAAAATTATTATTCTATAAATAATAATAACACCTAACGCTTTTCTATAGTTATTACTTAAGAGGTTATTAGGTATTTTATTAATCTATATAATACTTTATAGTTATTTATTAATATAGTAAGCTAGTTTCTTTAGTATCTAAAATATAGCTTTAGGGTTTATAGTCTATAGTGTAGGTTTTAGAGAGATTTATATTATCTTTACTACTTTTAACTAGGATCTTATAGTTTTTACTAATACTTCTTCTACTTTAGACTCTTTATTACTTACTAGTAATATATTTAACTATAATCTTATAAGGGATTTATCTTCTACTAGGGTTTTTAATAAAGAAGCTTTTAGTACTATTCTACATATTACACTTAAAGTAGAATTATTACACTAGGTTTTTATTATTTTTAACTTTACTTATAGGTTACTTTTTAGTAACTATATAAAGGTTAGGTTATCTAATAGTATATAAATTAAGGTGTTTTTTATAGTTTAGAATTAACTTCTTATAAAGTAATAAAGTTATAAAGGGGTATAGGATAGCTATATATTCTTAGCGTTTTTTCTACTTACTAAGAGGGTAAGTTACTTATTTACTTTAAATTAGCTAATTAGGCTTTTTACTACTATGTTAAGTAATAAGGGGTCTTTTTAATAAGTAGTATAAAATAATTATAAGTTGTATTTATAAGTGGTTTTATTACGTGCTTTCTATCTATAGAATAACTCTTTTTAAGCGTTTCTTTTAGTTAAATTATCTCTTCTAGTACATTCTTACTAATCTATAGTAAATTATAGTAGTAGTTACTATAAAATTAACTACTAATTAGTATTAGTATATTATAAGGGTTTATAATATAGTTAACTATATATATTAATAGGTAGGTAATAAATAAGGGGTTTTAGTTTAATTATACGTAACTAAGAAGTATAACTATTATAGGCTGCCTAGTTAAATAGGTAGTAAAATACACTATTAGCTATAGTAGATACTACTATTAAATTTAGTAGGTTATTAGGGTAAAATCTTAGTATATTGTCTTATGTGTTCTTATTATCCTTCTACCTTATAGCTGAAATTTACTTATAAGGTTATCCCTTAAGGGGTAAATAGTAGTAAATCTGTAGCCTCTTATTAGCCTAATTCCCCTATAAAGTAGGGTATATTACCTAAAGATTCCCTAGCACTTTACTATATACTACTATAACATTTTACTAAATTTAATACACCCCCTTAGGGCTACCTAATTCTATAAGGTAATAACCTATAATAGGGCTAGCCTAACCTTACTTTATATAGTATATTTCCCTTCTATATTATTAATATTTTATATGTTATTCTTTACTATATTTACTTCTTATTTTAATTTATCTTCCTTTATCTTACGTATATAATTTACTTTAATCTACACCTATTAATTACTTATATATAATTACTATATAAATTTAGTAAAAGGTTATACTATAAGCGCCTTTATTATCCTATCTACTATTATCTTAGTAGACTACTAATACTTTATAATAATCCTCCTTTTAGTAACTTCTTAGTATAGCTAGTAGTTATAAATATTTATATAGTAAAGCTTTATCTATAGCTAGATTATCTTAGTGCTAATAAGGCGCATAATCTATATATTATTATAGTTAATTTAAACTATAGGTTGCTTTATAGCCTCTTTACTAGGTAATAGTTAGGTGCTAGCCCTACGTTTTATAGGCAGTTTTACTTCTAGCGTAGTAATTAGTTAACTAGTAAAGAGAGCTTCTTTTATAGTAGAGGAAAAAGCTAGAAGCTTTACCTTAGTAGTTAACGTTATAACAGTATTTTACTTACTAGCTTACTATATTACTATTCCTCTAAATAACTTTATTACTACTACCTATAAGCTCTTCCTATTTAGGTTATTAGTAAAGCTTATGTTAGTAAATACTTTAAGGGCGTTATTATAGCTACCTTTATTTATACTATATATAAGGTAAAAGTATTATAAATAGTAAAGATAATTTAGTATATAGTCTACTACTTATTAGTAAATATCTTTAGGATTATAGTTAAATTACGCTAACTAGCTTACTATAAAAGTAACGTCTAGCTAAGTTATTACTATAGTATATAAGATTATTCCTATTTTTTACTAATAGTAGGTAACCTCTTATAAAGAGGTAACTCCTCTATAAGGTAGTAAATCTTTTTTACCTATTAGGGTTAATTTTAATACGTTATTTTTATATAGTAACTTTATAGCCTTTTTATAGTATACTAACTATAATAGCTAAAAACGTTTTATAGTTTAATTACGTAATACTTTAATACCTAAGAACTACTAAAGTAGCCTACTACCTTTAAGGTAATATTATCTTTAGAGGGCTACTATTACTTCTTAGGTAGTAGGCTTATTTTTATAGTAGAAGGTAAGTATATAGTTATCTATATAAAAGAAGAATATAAGGCTGTTTTTTATTTAGTAGTAATTCTTACTTACTATATAGTAAAACCTAAGCTTATAGAGGCTTTTCTTAAAGTGCTTTTACTATAGTAATAGTAATTAGTAGAGGCTATATAACGCTTTCTAAAGCTAGAGAATTCAGCCTATATAGTAATAGCCTAGTAGTATCTTTATATATATAGTTTTATTAATTTCTATATAGATAAAGGCGTTTACTACGTTATATTAAAGAAGCTTTAGATTAAATTATATAGTAATTACTATTAGTGTTTTAAAAGACGTACTTATAAGTATAGCTACGTAAGTATTATATAGATCTTTTACCTATTAATTACTATAGATTACTAGCTTTACCTTAAATTTAGTAAGTCTATTATACTTATTTAGCTTATAGGTATATACCTATTAGTAACTAAGTACTTAGTGTTTTATAGCTTCTTTTTATAATACTTTACGCTATAATTATAATTCTTTATAGCTATATAGGTAGCTTTTTTCTACTTCTTTAAATTTACTTTTATATAGGTAGTTTTTTAACTTACTATATAATAGAAGGGTATAAAGTGTTTACTAATAAGTGCTAATTAGGTTCTTTACCTATACATAAGGGTAATTAGTCCCTATAGTAGTTAAATTACCTATTGTTTGCTTATAAGTTACCTTAGTAAGAAAAGCTACTTTAAATAAAGTTTATAGGATATTTACTTTTAATTTACTAAGGCTTATAGTAAAGTCTACGCCTTTCTTATATCTAAGAGTATTTTATATATATAAGGTAGAAAAAGGTAGTATATTTACTAATATATTAAACGTAGGCTAAGTAGAAAAAGGTAGTATGTTTTTTACTAATATATATATAGTAGGTAAAGTAGAAAAAGGTAGTATATTTTTTACTAATATATATATAGGTAAGGTAGAAAAAGGTAATATATTTACTAATATTAATAGTATATTTATTTATAAAGTAGAGTTCTTTATATTATTATTATAATCTTTTATAGTATTTACTTATAAGGTAGAGTATTTTATAGTATTATTATAATCTTTTATAGTATTTACTTATAAGGTAGAGTATTTTATAGTATTATTATAATCTTTTATAGTATTTACTTATAAGGTAGAGTATTTTATAGTATTATTATAATCTTTTATAGTATTTACTTATAAAGTAGAGTATTTTATAGTATTATTACTACCTTTACCCCTTACGTTAAGCTTTACTAAAGTACTAAAGAATATAGCTAGTAGTAATAAAGGAGGCGTTAGCTAAGGAGTAAAGGTTACTTATAAATATCTATACTCCTTCTTAAGGGCTTTATAGTTACTTAGTGTAGCCTTAGTATACTATCCTTTAATAATATTACCTTCTTCTTTATTAATTTCTTTAGCCTATAGGGCTAGTATACTTTATATAATAAGTTATTTAATTTACACCTAAATAGTAGTAAGATCTTAGTTTTATAGTTTATTAAGTATATAGTTAATTAACCTATTAAATTTCTCTTTTTTATTAAATATTACGTTACGTATAGTAAATACCTTATTCTTAATAGGATACTATATATAGTATAAATTACTTAAAGTATAACTAATTAAGTAACTAATCTATACTTATAGGGATAACTTCTTCTACTTATTATACCTAAGTTATATATTAGCTGTTAAGGCAAAAGCTTAGTAGCTATACACTTATATATAAGAAAGGTTAGGCTTTACGTATAGATTTATAATATTAGTAAATAAGTTAAAGTATAAATACTATACTTAATATAGGGATTTCTACCCCCTAACTACTAATAGCGTATAGTTATATAGGTATATTACTACTATATATATCTCTAGCTATAAAGCTTTAGGTAATTTTATATTAATTCTTATATATCTTACCTTAAGGTAGATAATTACTATAATACGCTTAGCTGCTTTATTTTAAGCTTAGGTATTTAGCGCTAAGTACTTAACAGTTACTTTATAAGTAGTAATTATCTTTATTACTTACTTATAGTAAAGTATTTCCCTATTAGTCTTAATAACCTTTACCTATATACTATAATTCTTCTTAAGGTGTATAAGGAATTTACATAGCGTTTAGTTAATTACGTTACTTTTATAGTCTTATAGGTAGAAATCCTATAATATTCCTAACGTATAGTTACTAATAAGTATCTATAAGGTATATTTACTATACCCCTTATTAAATATATAGAAGTTAATTACTATTTAGTTACTAGGTTTTATAATATTTACGCTTTTATAAGGCTGCTACTACACTTAGCGCTTTATTTTTCTTAGACTATAGGCTATATAGTTATAGATTATTATACTATAGCTACTTATTATTTATACTCCTTAGGTAGTATTAGTTAATTAGTAGAGGGCTACTACGCCTAGATACCTAAGCTAGTAGTGCTATAGCTTTATATCTCTATATATAGGTTTTCTTTATATTACTATAGTATAGTAGTGCCTTTTCTATAGTAGTAAAGGTATATCCTTAGCGCTTCTTTATAAGATAAACGCAGCTATATTATTAGATTTTATAATAAGGCGGTATTTAAGTATATATTAATTATTCCTTTTAGTAATATACCTAATTAATAAGTAGTTAGATTAATAGAGGTAGTTATTTCTTAGGCTAGTATCTTACTAAATACCTATCTTCTTTAGTTAGTTAAAAGAGATAAGGTTTATAGTAAAGTTATAGTAAAGGATTACTTTATAGAGGTATATCTTTACTAATCTATTATTACCCTTTATATATACTTTAGCTATCTTATATCTTTTAATTATAATAGGCTTTATACTTACCTAGAGGTAGTCTCTTATAGCTACGCTACGTAAGTCTCTAAACTATATAAAGTTATTAAATATATAATTAGTTACCTCCAAATTAAGTAGTACTAACTCCTTTAGTATATATATTAGTAGTAAGAAGTAAAAAGCTATAAGTACTATTACTTAGTAGTAACTATATAGTTACTCCCCTTATTAGTAAATCTTTTATACTTTTTCTATAAGATATAGTAAATTATTAAGTTACTTTTTAACTTACTATCTTTACTACTAAAGTTATAGCTCTTCTTTATCTTAGTAAGGGGGGCGCTATTTCTTAAAGATATACTAGTATTTACTTAGGTAGTAAAATCTATTATAGGCTTTATACTTATTACTATAGTATAATTTATTACTATAGCTATCCTTCTAGTAATATTATTTTTTATATAGTAAATCTTTATAGTTACTATATAAAACTTTAGTTATAGTAGTTAGGCTAAAAGCTTTATAGCTAGCCTAGCCTTAAAGCGTATTATTAATTATAGTTTTAAAAGTCTTATAGGCTACTTTTAGTACTCCACTTTACGTTAACTAATTAATATTTATATTAGTAGCTTTTACTATAGTAAATATATTTATCTATAATAATAATAGGCTTTACTAAAGGATTTACTAAAGCTTTATAAACTAAAGCTCTAGGTATAGTAAAGTTACTATTTCTATACACTTAAGAGCTTTATACGTATTATTCTACTTAGTTAACTATACTTTAGTTTTTTTTTTTATTATAAGTTATTTTTATATAGCCTTTTTATAAACCTTTTTATATTTACTACTAGCTATTACGCCTTTCTTATATTAGTTAATACCTATAGCGTTTATAAGGTTAGTTATTTATTATATAAGGTCTTTACTAAAGTAGTAGTACTAAGTAAAGAGGGAGTTTATAACTAATTAGTAAATAACCTCCTTTATATTAGTAAATTACTTCTTCTATTTCTTATATTTCTTTACTTACTTAGCGTACTACGCCTACTTAAGTTTAAAGACTTTATAGTCTTTATAGCTAAGGTTTATTAGTTATTTAGCTTTTACTCTTACTAAGATATTTATAGTCCCTAAGGTAGTTATACTAGATTATATAGCTTAGCTACTTAGCCTATTACTTATAATAGGTTAGTATTCCTTATTAAAGTTAGATATTTTAACTTTATGTAGTAGCGCTAATTTAGTAGTAATTAATAGGTATAAAGACTTTACCTCTAGGTTAATAAACGCCTATATCTTACTATCTTTAGTATAGCTATAGATCTAGTTAATCTATAGTAGCTAATTACTTTTTAAGTATAGAATTATTACTTTCTTAGTAGTATCTATTATAATAGAGAGGTATTTTAGCTATTATAGAAGTATATATTAGACTATTAATTATTAAATTTAGTAGGTTATTAAAGTAAAATCTTAGTATATTGTCTTATGTGTTCTTATTATCCTTCTGCCTTATAGCTAAAATTTACCTATAAGGTTATCCCTTAAGGGGTAAATAGTGGTGAATCTGTAGCCTCTTATTAGCCTAATTCCCCTGTAAAGTGGGGTATATTACCTAAAGATTCCCCGGCACTTTGCTGTGCACCACCGTGACATTTCGCCGAATTTGACAACTACAGCTAAACCACAGCTAATAGCTGTAGTGGGTTATCGGGGATAAACCCGTTAAACCCGGTGGGTTTGGCGATGCTCAGCATCGCAACAATACTACTATTCTAGTTATAATGTCCTAGTGTACTACCTATAAGGATATTACTAGTAGCTTACTAATAGGCTGTCATTATTCGGGTAAAGCCGGAGCTAGCCTATTAGGTACTAGCCTGTAATAGCAACGGATAAGTAGAGGCATTGTATTCAGGATGGATGTTACGACCCAATAAGCATAACAGGACCAGGGTCGCGCCACAGGCGCCTGGCGGCTACCACACAGAATATATATACGCTGCACAAAGACACACCAGACTCACCTCTCAGAACAGAAGAATTATAGTCTAAGTTACGTAATAATAATAAGAACTAACAAACAAGAAGCAGTCCTAAGACATAGACTAACATACTAAGGGCAGTCTATAATAGAGGAATAATACTAGAGTATTAGTCCCTAATATATTAACGGTAATGAGGACTTATATAGAATAGACATAGAAGCACTTAAGGACAGACTCTTGTAGATCTTTAGTAATTGACTTTATAAATCCCTTACTCTAAGGACTCTTATCTATTCTTTAGTCATGTCTAAACTATTTGAGCTTATCGACTTTTATTATTCATACGATTGATTACTGTATACTGTGACGGGATAGGATGTCTGGCCGTCCATGCGAAGGCCGGAACGCTAGGAGCCAAGGGAGGTAAATACAGACAGATATAACCCTCAAGAAAGGCTGCCAGAAAAGAGGAAGGGAGGACACAAATCATACACCTTCATTATCATCATTATTAGCAGTTACTCATTAGCAAGAAATACACACAGTCATTACCGCAATATCTCGTTCTATAGCTCCTAGAGGACATGAATTCTTCTTTTTGGGATATCTTTACAAATCCTTTTCCTTTTTATATACTTTTTGCAGATCAGGCCTGCAAATCACTGTACCTATCAAATGAGATAAGTTACAGCCTCCTACATTATCGTGGGGGTGGTTGTGGTTTTCTCAGTCATTTCCCCCTATATCCTCATGGGCGATGGTCCCGCTCCTTTCTCAATACCTTAAGAGCAGATTATCAGCAAACCAACCAGACCTAAATACACTGTTGTAGTATTAAGCCTTAACGTCTCTTCAGCAGACAACACCACTGAAGGATACCTGACTGTAACAATGGATTTCCCCACCCTAAATAGGCGAGTCCGATGGCGAGTGCATTTTGCCATTTGAGCTATACATTGTACAAGAATAACACGCCGAAGTAGGCAATAGATTTACACTAACAGATATTCATACTGCGTACAAGCGGTACACAGCAGGGCTAACGTAGTCATACGCGTAGGTACTTTTGTCAGAACAAGGTCAGTACATTTATAGCAGCGAAGACTCGGTTCCGGTCCATGGTTATTCCGATCCATGACAACTCTAACACTCTGGAGCTCTTATCGTCATCTTATCGGAGCTTGAGTGGGGCCGGCGGTGGCGACAAGGACCCCGCGATGGCATTGCCCCATGGCGAACCTTCCTGCTACATACCTACCAGTACCTAATATTAAGGTAGGTTTCCATCGTCAATATCTCATTGAATCACAAGGGCAGCCCTGCTTCTTCGCGCACACACCTAGGTATCCCGTTGACACCCTGCTCGACGGGCCAGAATTGGCATTATCCGATCTTGAAACTTCCCTCGGCCGCACCTCTTCCGTGAAACAGAGCGCCCTAGCTTAGATCGACGACACGGCTTTTCAAGAGGCTCGTCGATGGAAGCCATCTCTGTTCAAGAAACCATCTCTGTTCAATATACCTGTTCTTGACGGAAGACATTCTAACCACGTACAACATGGTCATCTCCGTCAATGATCTCCCCAACGAGATCATCGCTCAGATCTTCTCCCACTTAGACCGCCCCGCGCCGTCAGACTCGAAGCTCCACGACCAGCCATCCTCCTTTATGCTGCAGAATCCCTTCTTCGATCGAGACCTCAAGACCGCTTCCCTTGTATGCAAGCGATGGCGAGACTCTATACTACCATTTCTCTTCCGTCATGTCGTATGGACGATTGATCGCTTCGAGCTGCCGCTCATGGAAGAGACGGGGGACCCGGCCTCCGCAATGGACTTTATTGTCTTTCTGAGGGCGAATGACCTGACCGGTTATGTTAAATCACTGACACTGTTTGTTGAGGATGCCATGGGCAGCGTCTCGGACGGCGCCAGCAGCGCCATGCTCATGGAGACCGGCTTCGCCAACAAAGCCTCGTACAGCGAAGATTACAACTGGCTGTGGAGGACAATCTTTGAACATGTCGATCCTATCCGGTTAACAATCATCGCATCGCCACGGGTACTGGCACAACTGCTATCGCGTATGCTCTTCCTCGGAGATGCGTGGAACTTCTCCATGCCCCAGCATGTCCTGTCTCTCTCGCGGAAAGACAGGAAGACAGTCACGACGATGGACAAGCCAACCAATACAGCCTCGTCGAGTCAGTCACCCCCGCCAGAGCCTTCGCACCAGAAACGCGTCCCCTGCGACCTCTTCACCGTCCGTCCGTGGCAAGCTCTCCTGCTTAACGAGGGCTCCTCGACCCGCGTATACAAGACATACGAGTTCTACCTCAGGCGTCCGCCGTCTATCCTCGGAGCCCTCCTCGGGGCCGAAGAATTCCCCAACGACGAGTCGATGGTCCCGCCGTCCATCCGCGACCTCTCCTATGTCGGCATTTTCCCCCTCTCGAGCCACTTCAACACCCTCGTCCAGAACATCCCCCGCCTCGATCGTCTCTTCGTGCAGCTTGTCCCCCGCAACGACATCTTGCAAGACGCTGACGAAATACGCAACGTGGACCTCGCCGACCTGTGGATGGAGCGCAATACCGCGTACTCGATGCTGTTCCGCGAGCTCTTCGACCCGGACGTGGGCAACCCCTGGCTCGACCTGCAGGTTTTCGAGAGCGGCGATGCCGCGGACAAGGAGGCCTGGGAGATGGCTGTGCAGTTCGTGCAGTTCAGCGGCGTCCGGGGGTGGAAGGTCGAGAGCGAGGGCGTCTTCGTGCGTGACGGCGAGGAAGGCGCCAGCGCGATCTTCGGCATGTCTCAGTCAGTGGGGCCGGGATCACCATGATGAACTCGGCGAGGTAACTAACGCAGGCCAAAGCCTTCCAGGTCGACTTAGACGCATGGCGTTCAACGGTGTTACGGCGCTGCCTGTTTCCAGCGTGTCGCTCTACGTGAGAGACGGAACCGCTCCATAGACGGTGTTCGTAAGGCGAATCAGCGGCTCCGCATCGAAGGTCGTTCAGTGTCACGCACGAAGTCTACATCACAGGCTTTGCTGCTCTTCTCTTGGTTCTGCTCTTTGCCGTCTCCGTCGTCAAGGTTTGGGCTGCTCTATACCTAAAGGGGGGAGGGGCTCTTGTGGCCGCTGATGACTTCCACATGAATTTCTGTCATTTCCAGTTCGGTTAGCCATTCCTCAAATGGGCTGACTGTAGTCACGAGTTCCCTGTCGTAAATGCCGTAGTCGCATTCCATCGGCGTCAGCCTTCCCAAACAAGAATGAAACGAGGCGCAAGATTCCATTCTCGTCACGTTGTGTTGGACGGCTCGCATTGACGTGGTCCCGAGGAGCGGCACTTCATAGGACTTGGCTTATCCGGGCCGAAACGGCCCAACATCGGTGCGGCTGAGGTGAACGCTTTCTTGGGGTCCTGGAACGCTCGCCAACAGCTAGTCTACCATACAAACTTCGGTATCCTGGTCAGTTTCGTAGGCCGACGTCATCTTCGTTGTAAAGTCTTTATCATCTCGGTGTAGGTGGCAAAACTAAGGAAGCTCTGTACGTCCCCGACGTTCGCTGGTGTCATACAGTCGAGAACGGCGGCCACTTTGGCCTCAAAGGCTTATGACCAAACCATGGGACCGGGCATCAGCTCTCATTGTCATTGACCATCTTGGTTCATTGTGTCCTCTACTATCCCCTATCCACCTGGCATTGGTTTGGTGTGTACTTGGCGCTCGGTCACTGACACTTTCCAACGCCTCTGGAACACCTGCGTGCCAGATTGCGTTCGTTACCCTCCCGGATTCTTTACCTGGATTTTTTCGCGCCTTTTAAGATGGTTCGTCAAATAACGTTCTGTCACTGACGCCAAGATGGATGGAATGTGTGGTAATTGAGGAATTTCATCGCAAACTCCCATGCATTCTTCTCGCCTTCTTTCAGAGAATGAAACTTCCCCATCCATCGTTGAGGGTGTTTGGACTTGAACATAAAGACAATGTCAACTCTTCAATAAATACCAATTGGGCAAATCAGTTTCTGACCATCTTCACCCAACCCACACGACTCGAATCATCGTAGCTCCCACAAGCCTGGCCGGGGCCCGTTCATCAGGCATCCTGGGCCTTGGACTCTCATAAACGGAGTCCTTCCCCTGTCATTTACAGGTCACATATCGCATTGTAGGTCTCTTGAACGGAATTCGTTCTTTCTTCTCAGTGACATCTGCTGATACTTACCGGCAGGGCAGTCTGAAGACGACCAAGGCCAGTGTCCAGCAAGATGGCTCCCCTCGCCAACTCGACAGGACCAACCCTTAGCGGTCTTGTCTGCACAACACCAGCCTGCCTGGGGCTTGTCGCGGAAATCTTTTTCAATCTCGCCGATAACTACACCGAATTCGACCCGTGCACAGACTTCGACAAACGTACGTCTACACACGCTCTTGCAGACGCCCCCCTCTCTCTCTCTCTCTCAACTAGCCTACTGGAATTGCGTCGGCTCCTGTCGACTGGACTGTTCTTGAGTCTGTGGGAAATGAAATGATCCTTCATTGGCTAAACAGTCTCTCGACAGTTGCATGCAACGGCTTTCGTGCCAAAAAAGCGCCATCGCCCGGCTCTGGTAAGGCAGCCACATTTACTTCAGAGCCGGTCCGGGTAACCTTGAAGTACATCTTGGAGGGCCCTTACCCCTCCGGACCCGGCAGCGGCTTCATCTCGGAGTCTCTTTCCGATGACCAGGTCGCTGTGGATCGGGACAACTTCAAGCTCGTGACCGACGCGTACAACGCATGCTTGAATAACACCGCCGTGGAAGAGGCAGGGCTGGAACCCCTGATTGCCATCATTGACCACATTGCGGATGCTTTCCCAAAGAAGGCCTCGTCCGATCTGATCACCGAGAGTGATGACCTGGGCAAGGTGCTGCTCATCTTTGCCCAGCACTCGATTCCCACATTCGAGCTGGTCATCCCCCAGTGGGACGATACCAACCCCGTGAGTCTCATCCCAAATACGACTGACTAATGCCGGTGCTGCCGAGGAAAGAGACATCAGCCTGTGCCGCATTGACCTAACAACCTCGCCCCTACAGAACGAGACCATCATCGCGGTCCTGCCCGCCGGTGGCCCGTTGATTACCTTGGAAGAAGATGAGAAGACATTGGCAAAATACCTGGCCATCCAGGCATCGGTGCTACAAGCGGTTCATCCGTCAAATCTCACCGATTCCGAAGCAGAAGAACTTGCATTGGACGTAACAAAGTTCGAGGTGGATGTCTTCGCTCTGGCGGAGCTTGATGACAGCAAGTACGGTCGAAATGTAAGCAAAGGGGCACCATGAAACGCCGATCCTCTGTGATGTATCAAGTCGAGACCGGGACTAATCGACAACTCAGAAACCATTCAAGAAGTTTACGTTGGAGGAGGTGACGGGCGTAGCTCCCGAACTCGGCCACGACTTTGTAATCAAGAGCCTCTCGCCGCCTGGTTACGTGCCCGAAGCACTCAACTTCTCCCCCGGCTACTTTGGCAACCTGTCTGCGCTGCTGGCAAACACCACGGCAGGAACGCTGAAGGGCTTTTTCGTATGGAAGGCGGCCGTCACGCTCTCCGGCTACGTCGAGGACGAGTCTACGGGGCGGCTGAACGACATGAAGAAAACGCTCGGCGGCTTGGACCCGAAGCTCGTCGGCCGCCGCGCCCGCTGGCAGGATTGTGTTTCCAACATCGAGAACGGGGCCGGTTGGATCGAGTTTCCCAGCGGGCTCGGGTGGATTCTCGGCCGCTTCTTCGTCGACAAGGCGTACTCGGAGGCGAGCCGCGAGCTGACGACGAGTCTCATGGACAGCCTCGAGGACACGTTCATCTCCCGCCTCGCCGAAAACGACTGGCTTTCCGCCCAAACCAAGAGGATCGCCGAGGAGAAGGTCCGTAGCATTACCGAGAAGATCGGCTACCCCGATGCGTCCCCCAAAACGGTCGACCCGCAAGACATGGCGGGGTTCTACAGTGGTCTCACGGTCGGCGGCTCGTACTTTAACAACACGATTGAGGCCGCTTCTTGGTATACCGCCAAGCTGTGGGCGTGGCTCGGAAAGCCTACGGACAAGCGAATCTGGCTCGAGAGCCCTTCGACGGTCAACGCCTATTACTTCCCGACGTTCAACGACATTGTCATCCTCGCGGGGATCGAGCAGCAGCCCCTCTACGACGTCGACTACCCCTCCTACATCAACTACGGCGGCATGGGCGCCGTCCTCGGCCATGAGCTGACCCACGGCTTCGACAACACGGGCCACAACTACGCGCCCAACGGGTCGCTCTCCAACTGGTTCGACGAGGCCAGCGAGAAGGCCTTCGCCGACCGCGCCCAGTGCTTCGCCCGGCAGTACGACAGGTTTTCCGTGGCCGCCCCCAACGGCACGCGCGTGCCCGTCAGAGGCAACGCGACACTCGGCGAGAACATCGCCGACGCGGGCGGCCTCGTCACCGCGTTCGCGGCCTGGAAGCGCCAGAAGGCCGACGGCAAGACCAGGGACTACGACCTCCCCGGCCTCGGCGGGTTCACGCACGACCAGCTGTTCTTCGTGCAGTACGCCCAGGGCTGGTGCGACGTCTCCGGCTCGCCCGCTTACGACGTCTGGCTGGTCAACAACGACGTCCACTCCCCCGGATACGCGCGCATCAACGGTCCTCTGAGCAACTCGGTGGACTTTAAAAGGGCCTTTAATTGCCCTGTGAAGGAGGCTGAATGCACGCTTTGGTAGAAGCGGACGGAAAAGTTAATTGGTACAAGCTAATGTAATAGGTGCTCTTACTTCTATAAAGGTAATCGGAATGGTTGGGCATCTTGTAATGTTAATAGACAGAACCTGACTGCTTTCAGAACAATCGTCTAGGGAGGGAAAAGAACATTTATACTGCGTGTTCCGCGAAGTGCCGGTGGCCTTGATCTGAACTTACGGCTTTCGCATGATATAAAGGATGTCTTTTTATTATCACCAGTGTCAGTCAGTAGTGATTCAATGCAACAAGATGACCACTAATGTCTAGACTGCCTTACAAATACGTCCCTTCGGCGCCTTTCAAAGATCTAGGTACTTCAAGGCAGTCATAGTCACAGCCACAGTCACAGGCAGAAGATACCCTCAGCAGTATAGACTCTGATCAACCAGCCTGATGACTACAGGAAAGCGGCTTATCTAATAGGGAGGATAACAGTGGTATGTGGCTACTAACCCCTAGGTAAATATAGGGACTAAAACATTGAGATCCTATATAACTAACGTTTGTAGGGTAAAAAAAAAATGCACTGCTATGACTACGGCAACTGGAATAGCCTGCTGTAGTATTTGTTTGATGTTTCCTGATTATAGTGAACTGTTGCAATGTCAAAGTCTCATTTTACTATAGTAACTTGTAAAATAGGTTCTCTTTACATTTAATTACCGTAGTTATCCTAGTTTTAACCGTTAGTTCGCCGCAATCTAGCATCCTATCTAGCACTATTCAACAGTGTTGCATTTCATACGAATAAGGCATTATTAATGTGGGTTAATGTAGGTAGCCTGTTATGTGGGGTGGAGTCTTACCAGTCAGAAAACTTTGTCTTTCCTTCAAATTTCGGTCTTGCCGTATTGACAATTGGATAATGCAACTAGCTACTAAACTAATCTATATTTTAATGCTATAAAACATTGATAGCGCACTGTCGCAAGGCGATATAGACCAGAAGTAGTCTGCAACATCAACTATATTAAGGGCTAGGACACTACGCAAGCTGTTTGTAAGACTACCCGACGTACCAAGAACCAATAGCAATCGGCTAGGCTTTACTTCTTTACATCCAGCGACAACAATGAAGCTATTTAATGGTATTTTCTTAATTGCTAGTCTACTCGTAAGCCATGTGCTCTGTACAGTATATCTTCCCTTAACTGATGTCAATACACAAGGTAGTTTACTAACGTATGCTATGTAGGTTGCAGTAAGAACCCCTTCTGTTCTATAAGCCTAAACCCCTAAAGCCTATACAGTACTTACCAGTTCACTTTAGGGAAGTCAAGCCTATACTATTAGACATCGCCAAGAGCCTGGGGTAATATCAGTATACACGAAAGGTTACGGACTTGGCATTCTCGCTCTTGTTACAGCTGGTATAGATCTCGATAGACACAAGATTGTAGTCTATGAGGCATACCCCTATGCAGACGACACGCCATATCGACAGCGACTAGACCTTGACCAGATCTTACAATGGCTGTGGACAAACAAAGGTGGGCGGACTGGCGACCTACGACGCATCAGGTTTAGATGGATTTCCGACCCCGCAACCTTGGATGCAATAGTCAGTATAAGACGCCGCCGCGACCCGGACGATGTTGGAGACTTTATTGTTACAAAACCCCAGGTAGATGAGCATGCAGTAGGCGCGGATTGGAACGCCCTATTCGAATGCCCTCTTGGAAGAACTGCCCGGAAGATGGCTGGGCTACATGGCCTGAATGTTGACGTGTTCAAAGTAACCACCAACAACGAGGGAAAGAGTACTATTACTGTAGAGTTGAAGTAGTATACACGTATTCATGTTGAAGAGTGTGAACCGTTGCCACGATTCCTGTTGTCCAGAGCGGAGCGACTGGAGTGGAGGCGAAGCCGTGTCGGAAGAGCAAGGCTATTGCTGGCCAGCGGATTGTAGATAGTGGGCTTGTAGCCGAAGCATCCCATAAACATGCACGCCAAGTAGTAAATTGAGTGGCTGCTTGATGTGACGTAAGGCCTTCAGAAGGGGAGGGTGTGAGATGCGTTCGCTGTGCCACAATCACCTGCGCGGTTTATTGGTTTGCTGTCGAAAAGATCTGCAGAGCAGCTCGCAGTGTGCCTTGGCTATGCCTCCCCGTATCCGTGAGCATGTCATGTTGTGTGCACTCCTGGCGTCCAGAGTAGGCTGTCAGGCCGTAAGTGTGGCAAACTTCAGAATCGTTGAAACCTACAAAATCCATTTTGTCTTGATCTCATCTCAATCACCATGTCCGATCAACGTCCTACTTTAGATGGCAATTTGCGGACTAGTTAGTTGAGAAGTCAACCTGACATCATACAAGTCTCGCGACATATCCGATATCTTCAAGTGGTAAAAGTCTAGGAGTCGATTTCAACAGCCAGTCCAGGCTCGCAGCGTCGCAATGGCAGAAGTCTTTGGCGTCGTCGTCAGCGCCCTGACGGTGGCCGGCATGGTGAGCAAGTTCAGCACCAGCATCTTCAAGCTGAGCCAGCTCTGGGACGAGGTGCAGGACGCGCCGGAGGACATCAGGCAGCGCATCAGGCAGCTCGCGATCGTGAAGCCGATGCTCGAGGAGATGGAGGCCGGGCTCCGGGACGACGGGCAGCGCAGGTTCCGCGACAGCGGCGCGGCGGGCCTCAGCCTCGAGTACTGCCGGCAGGCCGCCGACGAGCTGGAGCTGCTGGCGGAGGACCTGCATGGGCGGATCAGCAGGGCGAAGAGGTCGAGGGGCCTCGTCAAGCTCAAGGTCACCCTCAAGAAGGACGTGCTGCAGCGGTACCACGAACGGATACAGTTTGCTCTGCAGCTGCTCGCGCTTTCGCAACAGACGTACATCATGTAAGTGTGGTCCAGTAGTACTTGCAGCAATGAAACTGACAATATTAGCGCTCTTGTCAAGAACAACTCAAGTGTTGCCACACTAGTGCAGTGCAGCGGCAGCCAGCGCGAAGCTGGGCCAACTCAGATCACCGCCGAAGATGATCGCTCTTGGCTCACAAAGTCTGCAAGTAGAGCAGAGGGCAACCTTGAAACACTCCCTATCAATAGTCGTCGGCGCAAGTCGAGCTCACTTGTGTGGATGAGGCCTTCGGTGTTTGGCGGCTTCACTTACGCGACATCCACCCATGAAAAGGACTCAAACATACCAGGTACGGTCCCTCAAATACCATTCACTCTGCATGGCGGTGGCTACAACTCGAAGCAGTCTACGAGGCTCGTGTGCAGCTTCCCTGGTGGCTATCAAATAAGGTCTGGGATCTTCAAGCCCACAGGGCGTGTCAGGGCTGGAAGTTCTCCATTTCACCGTGGATTACACGTCCCGATGACGCTCCAATATTCCGACACGCCGCGTATGGGTCCTGGTCGGATGTTCTAGATGCTTTGAATCGGAACCAGGCATCTTTACGAGACCGTGGCGCAGACGGATGGACACTCTTACATGTAAGCATATTTTGCACTGTTTCGCAGTGTCAACCACTCTTTGCTGTCTTTAGTTTTCTCCGGTCGATACCACTGCTAATTCCAGGCCGTAGCATGCGGCATTCGGTGGAAATGTCGATGTCTTCATTAACTTGATAAGATCGGGCCTTAGCACCCAAGAGACGATTGCAATGGGCCGGCTCCCAGTGATACAAGCGTTGATGTTGAGAAGGCGCAATGCAAAGGAGGTTGACAGAGTGATGAGATTCCTGGCGTCCAATGGCGACCTCGACGACTACTTCCCATTGTTATTCCAGAGAAATGACGAGCCTCTGATAGACGGCTTAATGACAGGCAAATCCGTCATCAGGCGAAGTATATCCCAGCTGGTATGTAATTTCCGCGGCCTTCTTCAGGTCATGGCCACCGAGTTCCAGGTAGACCCCTTGCAGCTCGCGCCAGGTGTCTGCTTCGCCGCTCTCGACTGGCGCACGGCGGACCCTGACGTCTTGCTCGACGAGATCGGCCGCGGAAGAGCCTTGGATGTTGCGTCGTTCGGGGCTGTCCTCAGCGGACCCGACGAGAACAACCTCGACACGTTTGCCCAAGCCTACTTCTTCGGCGTGCAGGCTTTGACTTATGATCCGCACGATGTATCCGACAGGGATTTCGGAACAGAACTGAAGATTGCTAGCTGGCGCAAGCTTGCGCGACGCATCTTGCCTGCCGCGTCGATGGAAGGATTGGCTCAGTGCGAGCCTGGACCGCCGCTTCAATTGCGCGGCTCATCGCCATTTTTCAGCGGCTTGTTTCTCTTAAATTTTTACCTTTCGTGTTTCGACATGACGGACCGCGAATGGCGACGTCGTGTATCCAGAGCCGTGGTCATGTGGCTCGAAGATGTTCAGTCTTCAGGCGTCAGCTTAGTCGAATACGGTGCCAAAGTCCGAAACAAATACCTCGACGACGCAGGGTTACATACATGGCGGTGGCCTATGCAAACAAGGCATCATTCGGGATCGGGACCGCGGCTAGTTGCGCTCACAATCGGTCCCACGGCAGAGGATTGGAAGCTACACTGGACCTTTGACGAAGACGAGTTTGCAGGTGATTTCTGGGAGATGATTGAGAGCCCGCCACTGCGCGTTCCAGGAGGATGGGTTGACGAGGACTTGGCTGAGGTGACCTTTAAAATAGGGTCAAGGGAAGTAGTTATAGTTGAATATCCTTAATTAGTAGGGTATATACCTTACTGATTAGGCCTATAACCCTACTTTAAACCTATCCTATAAAGGGAGGGGCAGTCGTTGCATGAGTTCGGGGGGCGGGGCGGGAAGGATTTAGACTCGCACCGGCCGTCTCCCGGAGACTTGGAATTGTATCCTCTTGGGATATACAGGCAACGTTGTAGCGTTGGCCACCAGCTTCACTTGCTACAGGGACGGTCAATCTTCTACCTCACCGTGACGGAAAGTTGTCGGGTACTTACTAGCAATCCGCAGAGAAAGACGGATGCTGGTCTCATCTCGCTTGTATTTGCAAACCACGCAAGAGGTGATGCGGAACGGGCATCTTTGCTTGATTTCAAATCAACCTGACCTGCCAATTCATCGCTGAAGAGGACATTCCGCGAGAGGAGACCTCCTCCCTCGCATATGCTTCATGTGGAAATCTCACCAGGCTGACGAGGCGTTTAAAGATGGCTTAAAGTCCATCCTTTTCTCCAGACAACAAGCAGCAAACGTCATCATCAGTCTCTGCCCCCTGCCCTCCACTCATCTTCCCTCTCTGTAGTTGCCTCTAGCGCCCAGGGACGGCACCATGGCTGATTTGACCGAAGCCACGCGTGCGGAAGTCGTGGACATCTTCTCCAACGCCATGAAGTTGACATGGTATGTGAGCCACTCGGTTTCGTTCTCTGTTTTGCAGAGAAGCAAATTGAACCCCGCATGACACTAGACACCGGAGTTCGGGCTGGAGAATGCGGAGGAGAAGAAATCAAAAACGACCAAGGGAGGCCGATGACGACTGATAAGAGGCTGTTGCTAGTGTACGATTGTCCTATTCGATGAGGAAACGGGTAATGGGGAATCTAGATTTGATTGTTGCACCAAACTCGACATTACCGCAGATGCCTGGATACGCTTGTAGTTGGCATAATAGACAGTAGTGAAGAACTGGAGAAATACGTGTAGAGGCAGCCGATCGACCAATGAGCGCATCCCGAATCATGGAAGCAGGGGCGTCTATGGGTTTGGCAATAACCAAGTCAGCTGACGCTTGTTGTGGGGTGTTTCAGACGCAGAGTTTATGACAACACGGCGATGGGCTTGCTGGGTTGAGATTGTGTTTCAAGGTGGGGCCAAGGTGAGGCTTAAAATTGTCTGTTTAGAGTAGGTATCCATCCGTATCTACCTCTACGACTGACAGGCTACAGCTCACCGGAGCTCTCGGTGAGGCTCGGTGTGCTCCACATCATGTGACTTTGCCACTCTGGGATGGCCCAAGCTCGCCTGACGAAAAGCGGGGAAACTGAGTGATCGACCAGCCAATCAGAGACTGCGGCTCTGGCAAGCAAAGCCAATTGGCGTCGTCGCTCAGTGGCTGGAAGGTGCCGCTGGCGTGCGACGGCAGCGACAGCTTGGTCGGGGTCGGGGTCGGGGTCGGAGAGGAAGGGATGGATGGCCCACACCAAAAAAGAATGGTCGATGGTCGATGGTCGATGGTCGCATTTCTCCCCCAAGATCAATCGACCTATCGAACGACAAACGCACGAGCACTACATCATTAACAGCCACACCTTCTCCTCCCCTCTTCCTTACCTACCTCTTCCTCCTCTTTTGCTCTCCGTCTCCTCGTCATCATCATCCCCCTCTTTCCGTAGCCGCGTTCTTCGTTTCTTCCTCTCCCTTGATCAAACTTCCACGTTCACGACGACAGCCAACGTGTACTTTTACTGAAGCCCCCGAGACGCCAGCAAAAGCCGACGATTCGGTGCCCGAGCTTCCGGATATAGCTTCGAATTTTCCCCCAGATTCCAAAGCAACCCCGGCACCTGCATTGAGTCCCCCGCACCGGGCTATTCAATGTCAACACGTCTTTCGTCCTGCAGAAAGTGAGCGCCATCTCGCACACGAAGGACGAAAACAGAAAGACTCGAGAGACGACCAACGATTCATATGAAGCCCTCCTTCAAACGATAACGCCAGACCACTCCATCTGCCAGCCAACATGGTCCTCACCCACACGACGAACCACACCTACTCCCACCCCTTCCCGACCGTGACCCTCGCCTACTTCCTCCGCTACTCCTCCCCCAAGCTCAACCCCTTCTCCACCCATGTCCTTAGCACCGACACCATCGACAGCCGCCTCGACCCGGCCACGGGCAGGCTGCACACGACCCGCATCCACCTGAAGAAGTCGCGCATGCCGGCCCCCGTCTTCAAGCTCCTGCCCGCCTCCATCACCGGCGGCGGCTCCGCCAACGAGAAGGCGAGCTACGTCCTCGAGACCTCCGTCATCGACATGCGCGAGGGCTGGATGACCACCGAGAGCCGCAACCTCAACTTCATGAACGTCCTCTCCGTCGTCGAGAAGCAGGACTTCCGCCTCCCCGCCGAGGCCCCCGCCGACGCGGCCACCGACGTCACCACCACCCTCGTCTACAAGTCGCGCCTCGGCGACCGTCTCCGCGGCGGGAAGAAGGACCAGGCCCCCTTGGCCGTCGACCAGTCAGAGCAGAAGGAGGGCCGCTGGATGCCCGGGTGGATGAGCGGCATCGGCGCGCGTGGCGTCCAGCGCAGCATCGAGAGCATCGCTTCGAGCAAGACGCAGGACCAGATGGGCAAGAGCCGCGAGGGCATGCGCGTCGTCCTCGAGAGGCTCCGCAAAAACGGCGTCGTCGGCGTGTTGGAGATGATGAGACGGGAGCGCCAGTTGGCTTGAAGGCCTCTCTCGACTCCATGAATGCGGGCGTTGGAGCGTGACCTGGACTGAGGGGGTGGAGACAAAACGAACCCACATGTACACCACTCACGACGCACTCCCCCCTCTGATGGCTGGGCAGTCCGCGGGTCACGCTCCGGTGTTTTCCCCCCTTGTACCCCTAACCCACCCACTTGTTGTACATTACTATATGACCATAGCGCGGCGTCTTTATGGCTTTCTTTACGGCGGTTGGAGGTCACACGGCGCGAAATAGGACTGTGACGGGAAACGGAAAATTTTGAGGCTTCCTCTGTCATGCCGTTTCTGTATGACATCCCCTCTCTTGTATTTGGCACTGATGGAGTCAAAAAATGTAGTGTAAAAAAACCCTCTTAACAAACTTTTTGAATGTTTCAATCTGTCGACGCCACCGGCATCTCGTGAAAACGTGTCGTGCATGGCGAACACCACACCAGAGGCTGGACTGGCTGACCCAGCCAAGATTTGTTTCGCTCGGGCCCATCGGCGGACGCCCGAAAGGACCGGCTGGTCTGGAAACACGGTTGATTTTAAGCATGCGGCCCCGGAGTCTTGGCGACCTGCACGACGTCCCGAAGGTATGGGACGATTCCCGTCGGCAATCAGTAAGATGAGAAAACCCGCCCCAGTTGGCACGGAAGTGCCCGTCTAGTCTGTCTTGGTTACTCGCCCGGATATGATTATACCTACGATAATACCTGGTGGGTTGATTTCGGATGACCTTCTGCGGTCGTCCGTGGCATTCTTCTTTTACTTTATTTTTTCTTTGCTCTAAATAGTCTACAATATGATACATGACCCCTGCGTGGTGACCCTAACGTACACCATGGTTCGCCCGCCCGCCCGCCCGCCATTCACTTCTGCGCCTTCTTGGCCTCGGCGGCGGCGGCGGCCTCCTCGTCGGCCATCATGGCGGCGATGTCGGCCGAGACGAGCCAGTCGCGGACGCCGTCGACGATGCGGTCGAGCGACTCGCCGCCCTCGAGGACGTCGTCGAGGTTGTAGACGTCGAGGCCGGCGCGGTGGTCGGTGACGCGGTCCTGGTTGTAGTTGTAGGTGCGGATCTTGTCGCTGCGGGTGATGCGGTGCTTGGAGAGGACCGAGTTGCGCAGGCGGGCGGCCTCCTCCTCGCGGGCCTCGCGGCGGATCAGGGCGACGCGTGAGCGCATCAGCTTCCAGGCGTCCTCGCGGTTGCGCGACTGCGAGCGCGAGTCCTGCATGCTCACGACGGTGCCGGTGGGCGCGTGCGTCATGCGGATCGCCGACTCGGTCTTGTTGACGTGCTGGCCGCCGGCGCCGCGCGCCCGCATCGTCTCGATTTTGACGTCGGCCGGGTCGATATAGAAGTCGCTCTCCGGGTTGTCGACGTCCTGGGCCCCGCCGCCGCCGTCGCCGCCGCCGCTATTGTCTTGGAAGGACGGGAGGACCCAGACGGCGACGGCGCTCGTGTGCACGCGGCCGTTCTTCTCGGTGGCGGGGATGCGCTGCACGCGGTGCATGCCGGCCTCGCCGCGGAACAGGTCGTAGGCGCCCGGGTCGTGGATCTCGACGATGGCCTCCTGCAGCGGGCTCTCGCCGGCGGCGGTGGACTGGTCGCCGGCGGCGTCGGCGGTCTCGTACTTGATGACCTCGGCGCGGTAGCCCATGCGCGAGCAGTACTGCTTGTACATGCGGAGCAGGGTGTCGGCGAAGAAGCGGCCCTCGAGGCCGCCGGGCCCGGGGCGGATCTCGAGCAGGCAGGGCATGTGGGCGTAGGGGTCCCTGGGCGTCAGCGAGGCCGAGAGCCTGCGCGAGAGGGCGGCGAGCTGGTCCTTTGTCGACTCGAGCTCCTCGGCGGCCATGTCGCGGAGCTCCTTGTCCTTGGAGCCGAGGAGGCCGTTGAGCTCGGCGACGGAGCCCGTCGCCCGCTCCCACTCGCGGAGGGCCGTAACGACGCTCGAGAGCTCGCCGAGGCGGCGGGCTGTCTTGGTGTCATAGTCGGACTCGAGGGAGCGGGCGAGGGCGTCGTGTTCGGCGGCGATGGAGCGGGCTCGTTGGAGGAGGGCCGGTGGGAGGTGTGCGGTTGTTGTATCTGGAAGAGAGAGAGAGAGAGGGACAGGGTTAGCTCACGAGCGCTCTTGGGGTTGTTAGATGTAGATAGATGATGGAGGGGGAGGGGAGGGGAGCTTGCCTGAGCTAGCACGGCGGATGAATTGGATGCCTCTGGGCTTCAGGAGCCCTCCCAAGCACCGCCGACACACCCATGGCGCCGCGAGCATAATCGAGTAGGGATTGGTGAGTTTGGTGGAAATCGGGCCAAATTTGAGGTGCTCGTTGGAAGATCAAAAAATAAAAATAAAAAAAAGTTCGGTCGCAATTGGCGAACCTGCAAGAGCTTCTTCGGTACATTTTCCAGTGTTAGCCAGCGAGCGTGTCTTTGCTCAGAAAACGCGTCTTACATAATACGCATTTCCATCCCATTGCCATGCACCACCACAATCAGGTCTTCCATTTCCTTTCATCCCAACTGTTACGTTCATACAATCCCAACGGTCTGTCTCGGTTCTTCGAACGGGGGAAATTTATCGGGTCCTTGTCTAGAGTCTAGTGCTTGCCAAACCTTGACAGCATAAGCTATCCTACACTAAGTTCAGGACCCCCAGCAATACTACACAGCTACGCTCACCAATATGTGATGTGCCTCTGGCTTGGCCTCGACTTACATGACATGACATGGACAAGGGAGGGGCTCAATTCTTACGATACGCAGCCCAAACCCAGAATAATCCAACTGCAGCTCTTATCCCCTAGCTTGCCGGCCCCACCGTTCCCTTCTCGCAACGCCCTTTCGTTGACATAGCTACTAAGCAAGCAGTATGTATCCGTATTGCTCCCAAGCGACAGCAGCCCACGCTCCACATGTAACCGCATCTATGCGACTGGCGCCGCCTCAGCTACACACCTCTGCAGCAACCCGCGGTGTATGCATATATTTTAAGCTTGATTCCTCGAGGCTTACTACTCGCGATTACCTAGTTTGGACCTGTGTCCATTGTGCTCCGAAACCGGATGGCCCCCGCCCGTGCGATTCTTCGTTCCTCGTTCCGCTGGGCTCGAATGAGGTATTCGGAGACGGGCATCGCCAAGTGAGTCAAAGCCGTTAGCTGGTGCACTACATATAAAGTATATGAATATATATATATATACATATGTACCAAGTCCCCTCTCTTACGCCCAGTGTCATTAAACACACCACACGAAACAACTCTTCGTCTTCCCCCTCGTCACGCACAATGGGCCTCGTCCTCTACATCGCCAACAAGCGCTACTCTTCGTGGTCCATGAGACCCTGGGTGCTGCTCAAGGCCCTCGACGTCCCCTTCGAGGAGCGCCTGCAGACCTTTGGCGCCGGCGTCCGCCAGCCCGCCTTCCAGGCCTTCTCTCCCTCCGGCAAGGTCCCGGCCCTGGTCGACGGCGACGTCACCGTCTGGGACTCCCTCGCCATCGTCGAGTACGTCGCCGAGGCCCACCCGGCCGCCTGGCCCCGCGACAGGGCCGCCCGCGCCTTCGCCCGCAGCGCCGCCGCCGAGATGCACGCCGGCTTCGCCGCCGTCCGCGGCCAGTGCTCCATGAACGTGGCGCTGCGCGTCGACCTCGGCGGCGCCCCCGACGCGGCGCTGCAGCGCGACCTCGACCGCCTCGACATGCTGTGGACGGACGGCCTCGCGCGGTTCGGCGGGCCGTTCCTGGCCGGCGGGGCCTTCACCGCCGCCGACGCCTTCTTCGCGCCCGTCGCCACGCGGGTCCGGACGTTCGGGCTGCCACTGTCGGAGCCCGCGATGGCGTACGTCGAGACGCTGCTGGGGCACCCCGCCGTCAGACAATGGGTCGAGGAGGGCGTTGCCGAGACGGAGCGGGAGCCGTTCCACGAGGAGGACGTGCGGAGGGGCCGTAAGGTCCTGCAGGACTTGTCGCAACCCCAGTGAGGGCTATGTCGCGCATGGTTTGATGGAGTATATATTCAGTGGACTTTCCCCCCCCCCCCTGCAGCGAGCGTCTTTTGAGGGCAATAGAATGGAACCGGTGACCGCCGGTCTCATACGGATGCAAGATGCTTGACTTGCCCATAAAAGATGAAAACATGAGATTCCTTCATTCATGACTGCACCTTGGCGACACCCCCTTGGCTTATCTGGAAAAGGCTTGGCCCATGTGTCAGAATCTCCAAACTGGCCCCATCTCAGTCAAGACGCATCTTCTCTACGTGTGTTCTATCGGGTAACTCAATGCATCAAACACCTTGTTGCGGGAGGGATCGGGCTCTGGGTTGATGGTGAAAGAATGTGGGTGTCGGTGGGGTTATTGGTGGAAGTGTTGTGGGACTGGCCGGCGTCCCACTCCCACAGAAAACTTATTCTCAAATCTGGCCTCGGCATTCATCCAGCAGCAAGTTTGCGTTCAAATCCAATCAGCCCTGATGGTCTAGCGGTATGATTCTCCCTTAGGGTTGTCTTCACGACGATTCATTCTGGGAGAGGTCCCAGGTTCGATCCCTGGTTAGGGCCCAACTCTTTTGCATTCCTTGAGCAAGTACAAGTACCTTTTTGTTTGTTGGTTGGCTAACCTCGTAAGTGTGACGGCGATGTCGCATGGGGAACCAGATGGTGTAGTTAGTTGGGTTTGGTCGGTACGCGGGCCAACGTCGAATCATGTAAAGGGTATGTTATGTATATGCACTCTGATGTGCCTTTTGCTGCATGTAAGAAAAATGTCTTGCGCAGGATGCGGCAGAACAGCAGATAAATGAGGCCAACGGTGGTTGTTGGTCGGGCCTTGACGGATGGCGAACAAGTTGGTTGGCCAGGTCTAAGAATCGGGCCAAAAAGATGCATATGCATGCAAAGGGCCCTCGACACTGGCCGGCGGCAAGACCAACAGGGCAAGGCAGACTTACTTTAGTGTAACGCGGGAGGCCGTCGACCTCCAGCCCAGCCTGCCTGGCAGTGGACGGAGATGGCAGTATTGGGTTTCCTTAAGTTGAGTGAAACAACTCTGTGTAAAGCATACCTCAAACTTCCAGACCCCAACAGCTCCTTCCTCCCTTTTTTCTTTACCTTACGCAACCAGAAGAGAAACACCGAGACTCGAACAGATTTCTTCTGCTGGCTCCTTGTCCAGATACCCAATTCGACAGTTCAACATAAGCCACCAAGACCTCGCCCGCCGCCTCAAGAACGTCGTCACTGCCAGCTCCTGGACCGAGGAGATCGCCAAGTACATCCTCCAGGGCGTCGAGGGCCTCGTCCGGCACCGCGACACCATCGGCCAGGTCGTCAGGGAGGCCACGGACAAGGCCGCCGACGCCGCCGAGAGCATCTTCGACTTCGCCAGGGACCACCCGGTGCTCGTCACGGTCGTCGCCATAGGCGTCCTGGTCGCCGTCGCCCCCTGGGTCCTCGAGGTCCTCGGCTTCGGCGAGCTCGGCCCCGTCGCCAGTAAGTTCCACCGTCGCGCGCGTTTGCCATCGTCCTTTTTACCCGAGTCGGCGCTGAGCTGATGTACCTGCCGCAGACTCCTTTGCCTCTTTCTGGCAGGCCCGTTACGCGGGCTACGTGCCCAAGGGGTCCCTTTTCTCCTTCTTCCAGCGCCTCGGGATGGTCTGGAAATGACTCCTGGCTTCGATGTGGAGAGTGGTGCGGGTGAGGTCTGGGCTATAGCAGCATCTCCATAGTTGGTTGGCTAGAGGCAAAGAGATTCCAATGTATACCAAATCAAGACAAGAAAGCAAACGACCGCTGTTGGCCACCTTTTGGCCTATGGACAAGGTTCACCCGGAGCAAGTGGTCTCTCATATTTACTATATGCTGTATGCCTGCCTGCCTACCTGTCTACCCACCCAAGAAAGGTGAATTGCATATATAACCTGATCTCTTTCTCACTTGTTCCTTACCACGCACAACCCAACTTCGCTCCTTCCACTCTCAAGGCACGTTACCCATTGTCAATTCACTATATACCACACCCAAACCCTCCGAATTGATCAACAGATACCACCATGTTTGCATTCTTCGCTTGGCCCGTTCTCTACTTCCTTAAGCTCTTGGGCTTTGGGCTCCTCGGTCCCATCGCGGGTCAGTCTTCGTCCCGGGTGCACTCTGCTGGTCGATATGCTGCTAATCTGTTCCAAACAGGTAGTTTCGCTGCATGGTGGCAGTCCTTTTGGTACGGTGCGGCTGTTCCCGCCGGCAGTATCTTTGCGTTCCTTCAGCACATCGCCATGACTTGGTTCGTCTAGTCTCGGCATCAATATGAATGTTACGCCGCCTTCCAAGCCATGAGATTATATGTGAAGAAGAAAATAAAAGCGACCTAAGGGTAAACGCCCTTGAAATCTTGAGGACGAGGACTTCTGGATATAGTGTTTTACGATACATTGTTGTTTTTGGGTGTTGGTCAGGGGCCCACAATGCCAACAAAGATGGCACAGTGACGCTACCTGGGCATACTCCAGCACCGAAGTATCAAACTTCCTACAAAAGATTTCATCTCGCCATTGTTCCCCTCAAGGCTTAACGTGTTGAGTTCCCAATAAGGTTCTGGTTTTGGAAGGCGAGGAGGAGGGCGAAGAACCCGTCGATGTCTTGGGCATACCGAAAGGCTCTTCGATACTTTGTTTACCTTTGTTTCTGGTGTCGACGGCCTCCTGCATTGGACCAAAAGTCTACCTCGCCCGCTTGCGGTTTTTGCCGCCGGCCGATCATATACGGCTCTTCACATGCATGTCTTGGTGGTCCGCTTCTGAACCTTGCCAACCAACTTTGCCCTCGTTCCGTCGGGGCTCGGCCAACGCGAGTCGACCTCGCCGACCTTCCGTATTGCCATGCCTTTCCATGAGGCTTCCCTAAATATAAAAAGCGCCCCTATCTGGGGGAACGTGAAGCACGCACGCAAAGCCAGTTCTTCTACTTCCAAAGCACTCTGCTTCTCGTCATTATACAGCATACCTACACCACACACTACATCATTTGTTCCCTCGTCAAACGCCACTAAGATGTGGGGATTTATACGTGCTGTTCTATTTATTGTTTCAATTTGCATGGTCATACATCAATATTACTTTTTGTGATCCTTCGATCCCAGCGCTGGTCTGTCCGTCTTCATCCCGTTCAATCCCCTCTGCCTGGATTGCTGCCAAGGTGTTCTATCTAGGCCCCTTCACTGCCTACGGACAGTCCAATGTACGGCGGACTCTTCGCGCGCCTCCAGGGCATTGCCACGGCTCGGGGGGTGTAACTCCCAATGGCAACGCGAATTTCGCTTGTTTTCAACCGGGTTAAAAGTCGGTCCAAGGGGAGCCGTTATTGACATGCTGGTGGCTGAAGGTCTGGAGGGATAGGACACGAGTGATGTTACAGGAGTGATGTTTGGCTTTACTTGAGTATGGAAATGTTAAAACTTTCTTTAAGAACCTCATCAACTGCCGTCTTATCATAACTTGTAACGAATGTGTGACTGTGGCCCCCCATTTGCTGATTCTACGTTATCTTCGTTCTGTCCCATTACCAAGTCGTTCCCATCCGAGAGAAGCAACCGAGTCACAGCGTTGCGAGGATTCGACTAGGACGATACTTGACGAAGCGCGTAAGAAAGGAGTTCCCGTAGCCATGCAGCCAGGCAATACTCAAACCCCTTTTCTCTAGGCCTTTTCCGCGTGATGGTATTCACTGTGAACTGAATGGGAAGGCCCAATAACGAGCCTTTTGCCTCCAATCCCCGTGATAAAAGGTAAACTGCCGGGACACGACCATCTCTCGGCTTTTTTTTCCTGACCAGCAGCATAAAGTCTTCTTCCTCGATCCTCCATACTACGAAGACGAAAAAAAGCCATCAAAACAAAGAAACTCTTGTTGACGAAACCCCGAAGCACTCTCGGAAACCCCGAAAACCAAGTCAAAGTTCTCAAACCCTTCCGCGAGCCTCCCAATACACCGGCACCTACAAAGATGGTCCTCCTGGAGCTGACGACCTACCTCGCCCTCCTCATCCTCGACTTCTTCTGCTCCCTCTTCGACGCCGGCCACCACGCCGCCCAGACCTTCGCTCGCATCACCCTCGCCGCCTTCGCGTGGTTCGCGGACATGACCATCGGCACGGTCACCGGACGGTTCGTCGCCCCGGTCCTCTCGTGGATGGGGTACGGCCCTATCGGGTCCATCGTCAGTAAGTGAGCAACAGAGGCAACATCACGGAGGCGCTCTTGCGGCGCGTGTGGAGGGAGGGGAAAGCAGCGAATGGTGCAGAAGAAGAAAGGCTGACCGCTTGTTTCGGGGGGCGGCCAGGATTCATTGGCCCCGCCTCCTGGGTTCTCTACCGCGACTTCGTGCCTGCGGCGGAGTTCGTTGCTCATCTGCAGCGGATGGCCACCGCTTGGTACTCCGACTGGTGAGGGCGTCGCGGCATGGGAAGCGCCGGCGTGTGATGGGTAAACATCGTTCGGTTGCGAGAGTGGTGGGCACGTTGAGCTGGGAAAACGAGAAGGGGGGGGGGGGGGCTCATACGGTTCAGGTTCGATGTAGCCCATGCTATCGACATGGTTACTCGTCTTGAACGCCTATCTCTTGTTGCAGCTCTAAGAGAATACAGGAGGAAGGATGACCCCCATGTCCCAAAATTGACGGCAGTGATGGGGGGCTTTTGTCATCTAGATGTTGTGCTACAATAGCTCACGACACGGCATGCTTGGGCACGAGCGGATCGTCAGACATGGTTCGGCTCCCATCTCGAGAGCTGCAACGGTGTCATTACAAGGAGGTACAGATCCCCTGCATCTCGTGGCAGTCCAAGATTACCAAGGACATGGCGTGCAGGTATTGTGTTATTGTTCAAAATTTTCCCTAATCCTCCAAACGCCCGAAAAGCCATCCCACGAGGAACTATAGACGTAGAGCGAGACAGCGAGGCAGCGAGACATTAGCAGGCCGCCCACTCCTACGCCTCCTCCGTCGAAATGCCCGCAAACGCCTCCTTCTCCCCGGCCTCGTTCTCCGTCGCCGGCGCTGTCGTGTCCCACACGTCCTTCCGCAGCGCCTTGTCCTCCTCGTCCTCGACCTCGCCGAACTTGGTCACGCTGAACTCGGGCATGCGACGCCGCTCCTTGGCGAGAATGCCGCCGCCGCCGCTCTTACCGGCCCGACGCCTGCGCTCCTGCTCGGCGTCGCGCTGGATCGCCGCCTTCTCGCCCGCGGCGTCGAGCATCGTACCCTCGAGGCTGAGGTAGCCGTGGTCGCCGCTGACTCCGACGTCAAAGGCCTTGACGCGGAAGCGGACGCGGCCCTTGACCTTGTCGCCGGAGCCGTCGACCCAGAAGCCCGTCGTGTGGATCTGGCGCACGGCACCGTGCTCGTCCTCGGCCTCGGCGCCGTCGCCGTTGTCATCGCCGTCAAAAGGGTCGGCGACGTAGGACGCCGCCTCGGCGGAGCCGGCGTGCACCCAGCGCCATTCGGGCGGCAGGCGCGACGACTCGATGCTGGCGTTGAACTTGCCCCAGCAGACGACGCCGATGTGGCCCTCATTCTCGAGGTTGATGCTGCCCTCCATCCAGGCGCCGCGGCGGGGCACAAAGAGGTCGACGTCTACCGTGACGTAGCCGAAGCCGACGGCGAACTCGTCCACGGAGACGAGGTCGCAGTGCTCGCTGTCGTTGGTGGCTGCGTGTCGGCGGCCGGGCTGCTCCGAGAGGGCGACATTGCGGAAGGCGAGGAGGACGCCCTTGAGCTCTGGGACGTAGCGGTTCACGAGGGGCTCGAGGTGCTGCGACGCGGCGGCCGTGCAGGGAGTGTCCCAGCCTATGGGGTAGATGGGGAGGTATAGGGAGACGGTCTGGGTGAAGAAGGGGAACTGGGGCTTGGGCGGCGCGTCGGGGGGCTGGTGGACTCGGGATGTGGATTTCGTCTTCGCGGGTGAGTCGACGTCCATTGCGTCGTCTTCATCGTCGTCGGCGGCTGTAGGTTCGGGGGACACGACCTTGTCTTTCTTGCTCTTCCTTTCCTTCTTCTCGCTTACCGGCGTGGCGGTTGTTTCGGCAGAGGGCTCCTCGAGGTCGTCCTCCGTCTCCTTGTGTTGTGACTTGCGCTTCTTCTTCTTGTCCTTCTTCTCTTTTCGCTCGGCTTCCGACGCAGCATCTTCTTCTTCGGCCTCGCCTAGTGACTTTTTGTGTTTCTTGTCCTTCTTTTTCTTCTTCTTCTCCGGCGACGGCTCGCCATTGGCGGCGGTCGAGGGGGCCAGTGAAAGGTCTTGGGATCCCAAGGTAGGCTCATCATCGTCGTCGGCTTCGTCCTGGGCCACGCCTATGCTCTTGGTGCGCTTGTGCTTGCGTTCCTCGGCGGCCTCGGCATCCTCCTCTTCGCGCAGGCGCTTCCTCTCCTTCTTGTCCTTCTTGCTCTTCTTGTCGGACTTGTGCCCATTGGTCGCCGGGGAGTCGGTTGCCGCCATGGCTGCGGGTGTTGCGATGTCGGGTTTTGTTGTCTTGTGGTCCATCGATCTCACCCGGCGGGTCGCGAGATAGCTGCGTTCCCGATTTTTTCGAAAAAGTTCACCTCTCTCTCCTTCCGTTTAAAAAAAATTTCGAGGCAAAGTTCACCGATCGGTGGTGGGGTCGCCCGTCTCCCGCGCCTGGACCGCCCAGCCTATCAGACAACACCGTAACGACAGGGATATCTCAGTGGAGCTTCCTGGTACGTACCCAGCCCTGCCCGTCTTGGGGTCTTGGAGGTTGACCGCCTTCCTCCCTCGAACATTGAACTTCATTGTCTCCAGCAGCAATTGACGAGTTTCATTCTACCAGAGGTCGGAGTGATGTAGCTCTTGGTGTGGATACGGCCGGTCAAACGGCCGCTTACTACGTAGTACACACAGGATTCATGCCATCATTGTCCTAGTCACGGTTACGACAGACAAGACGAACGACGCGGGGTTGGACGGCTCTCGGATCCAAACATAGATAGGCCCCCCCTCCATCTTGAATTTCAAGCACGTCTTAAAACTAGCGTCCGTTCCGACAGATTGAAGCGCAACGATCAGATGTATAGTTTGAGTGATGTGTCTTACAAATACAGCCATACGTGTAAATTGAACTTTGCGGGGGCACTTACCAATGCGCAGTAAGTAGAGTCCCAGCGGGGTGATGATATCGTATTACTCTAGACGGATTCCCACCTGTCGTAGGAGTCCCAATCGCATTCTCAAAAAATATCGCATCATTGCTTTGTGTCCGCAACCCCGCACCTCAAAGAATATCAAAACTTGACAACTCGTAACCTCTGACCCTTATCCGTTGGCACGCAACCATGTCGACTTTCAGTCCTTCCAAGATCCTCGTCTTTGGCGCGACGGGTACCATTGGCCTGTTCATCACCAACGCCTTGTTGGACGCCAGCCCCGCGTTCGGCCGAATCACCATCTTCACATCGCCCGCCACGGTCGAAAAGAAGGTATCCCTGCTCGACGGCTGGAAGAAGAAGGGCGTCAAGATTATCAGCGGCGACCTGGACGACGAGGAACAGGTCAAGGCCGCCTACGAGGATGCCGACACCGTCATCTCGGCGCTGGGCAGGAACGTCATCGAGAAGCAGATTGACCTGATCAAATTAGCCGAGGAGACCGACTCCGTCAAGTGGTTCTTCCCCTCCGAGTACGGCACCGACATTGAGTACAACTCGAAGAGCGCCCACGAGAAGCCCCACCAGAAGAAGCTCAAAGTGCGCAAGCACATCCGCGAGAACGTCCGGCGACTCAAGTACACGTACCTGGTCACCGGTCCGTATGCTGATCTGTTCCTGACGCTCCACGCCACCGCTCAGGAAGCCGGTGGTTTCGATTCGGCAAACCATAAAGCTGTTCTGATCGACGACGGCGAGGGTAAGGTCGGATTGACCACGATGAAGGAGTGAGTGGCAGCCATGTGTGGCCCGTGTGTGTGTCATCAAGTTCAAAACTGACCCCATCCAGTGTCGGCACGACTCTGATCGCTTCGCTCCGTCACCCCGAGGCATCCTTCAACAAGGCCCTCAAGGTGCAGTCCTTTGTGGCGACCGGCAAGGAGATCTTGGCCGAGTTCGAGAAGCAAACCGGCGCCAAGTGGGATGTGACGTACTCGTCGCTGCAAGAGCTCAGGAAGGCCGAAGAGAAGGCATGGGCCGATGGCGTGCCTCTTGCCACCATTTTCACACTGCGACGCATTTGGGCCGAGGGCGGCACGTTGTACGACAAGACGGACAACGAGACGATTGGACTTGGGCCCAACGACGTCGAGACGTTGGAGGTGGCTGTGAAGCGAGCATTGGGTAAGGTTCAATAGATTTGTTCAGGAGAGGAATGATTGACGATTCATATGCCTATGACGGTAGATTCCAAAGCAAAGTTGTAGATTGGAGAGGTGGATATCCATGTCAGTGGCTGAATGATTCCAAATCCAGATCTTGATCAATGAACAATCCGTCCACCAAACTACACATACATAATTCACCGTCATCAGTTTCCCCACGCAAACCTCGAGTCACCTTGTCGCTATGTGCTATGTATCGAGCAATTGCGGTTGTAGCCAATTGATATAGCTTCCTTGAATCGTAACTTTATGTGATGGCTAATTACAGGTAGCTGGTGCGGGGATGATAGCGCTAGCCACCAACGGCTCCCGGCCCGCTGGCACAACCTGGAACATGCTCGTGGGGTTCGCTCAGGTACCTTACCTAAGGTAGGTAGTAGGTAGTGTACCTAGGTAGTGTAGGTTCGCCGGATTGGGAATACGCAACAGTGATGTTGGCGTTGCAGCTGAGGGGATGAAGCATGTGGACAGCTCCCCTGCGCCCAGATCCGTATTCGCTTGCTATGTCATCCCAACTTACCCCCTCTACCCTCAGCTCCCTGAATCCCTTCTTCCCCCCCCTCGAAGTAAAACCAGGACCAAAGCTTCTCCCCCCTATACAACAAATCCCTGGATTCGATTGAGACGGCGCACCCAGTTCCCACAAACACCGAGCGTCGTCAACATGGCTCCCTCGGGTCTTCGACAGTGCATGCACGATGTCAGCCTCTACCTAGTTGTCTTGATTCTTGTCTCGACCTTGGGCCCCCTGCAGTTCGGCTTCCACCTCGTACGTATTGCACCACTCTCCGTGGTCCCTGACATCTTCAAATGCCTCCCCGCCCCTTGGTGTCGGGCCCGAATGCTAACCGGCGGCGACCGTCTTCTAGGCCGAGCTCAACGCACCTCAGGATGTCCTCACCTGCCGGAAGAAGTCCATTGCCGCCAAGGGCATCATGCTGAAATGGGTTCACGCAAAGTCCCCCGATACCAATGGCTGGCTTCCCGACTGTATCCCCATGACCGATGCCGTTTTCGCGACCGTCTCCTCCATCTTCACCGTCGGTGGCCTCGTCGGAGCTCTCTGCGCCGGCCCCTTCTCCTCGAAACGCGGCCGACGTCCTGCCATGCGGGTCACTGCCATCTTCTTCGTCGTTGGTGCCGTCATCGAGACGCTCGCTGGAGGGGCTCCCGCCTTGGCCATCGGCCGCTTCTTCACCGGCGCCGCGGCGGGCGCGTCAACCGTTATCGTCCCGCTGTACATCAGCGAGATTGCGCCGCCCAAGGAGCGCGGTCTGTTTGGGGCCATGACCCAGGTCTCGATCAACGTTGGCATTCTCATTGTCCAGACACTGGGCTTCTTCCTGAGCTACGGCAAGGCATGGCGGTGGATCCTGGCCGCGGGCGTCTTCATTGCCTTGGGCCAGGCCTTTGGCCTCTTGCTGATTCCTGAGAGCCCCGCTTGGCTCGCCGCCAACGGTGACATTCCGAGAGCACGCCGCACACTACAGCGGATTCGCGGAAAGAACTTTGATATCCGCGAGGAAGTCGAGGGTTGGGAGGGAGAGGCCAACGCCGAGCAAGAGGGTCTTCTGGCCCAGGCCGACGACGCGCCGCCCGTGTCCCCTGGTCCCCTCAAGCATACCTCGCCTGTTCATCTTGGCTTCTTTCAAGTCATCAAGGACCCGCTGACCCGGCCTGCCATCGCTGCCGTCGTCGGCATCATGTTTGCGCAGCAGCTGTGCGGCATCAACTCCATCATCATGTATTCCGTGTCTTTGTTGACGGACCTGCTCCCCGTGAGCTCGGCCCTGCTGACGATCCTGATCTCCGTGGTCAACCTCATCACCACCGCGGCGTGTTCTCCGCTACCGGACAAGCTCGGCCGAAAGAGATGCATCCTGATCTCCATCATTGGACAGGGCACCAGCTCCTTCATTTTGGCTCTTTCGATCCAGTTCGGAGCCAAAATCTTATCGGCTGTGTCGGTTGTGACCTTTGTGGCCTTCTTCGCGGTCGGCCTGGGGCCGGTTCCCTTCATTCTCGCCTCAGAGATGGTGGGACAGGAGGCCGTTGGCGCTACCCAGTCTTGGTCCCTGGGATCCAACTACATCGCGACTTTCCTTGTTGCTCAGTTCTTCCCCATTGTCAACAGCGCGCTCAACCAGTGGCTTGGAGGTGCCGGTTGGGTATACTTCCTTTTCGCCGGCTTTGCCGTGCTGTTTGCCATTTTTGTTTCAGTCAAGGTTCCTGAGACCAAGGGCAAAAAGGATGCCGACGACGTTTGGGGCCGAGCTCGACGACTTGATTAAAGACACGCAAGTCGTCGGCTGCCACGCACTTGGGGTTATTGTTGTTGTTAGTGGGATAGGAAAAACGTTTGGCGTTGGATGATTTGCCGGTGATGGGTATTATTTAATAGACAGACGATAGACGACCTAAATTTGGAACAGTCGTCTGCTTCTGACCGTCTGCTCCAACTGCAAGATGCCGGCCCTGACGCCGTCGACGACGAAGACCTGCCTACCCTTGTTCTCGCCGTACACGTCGATGGCCGAGCTGCGGATGATGTCCTCCAGCCCGGCCATGCCGGCGCATCCCATGACAACGCAGCGCACGTCACCGCTGCTGAGGAGTTTCTTGGTGGCCTGCTCGAGCTTGCCCCTCACCTCGGCCGGGCTGATGTGGTGAAAGTCCCCGGCCGTCAAACCGCTCGACGTGACCCCGCCGAACTTTACGTTCTCCGACTGCTCTCTCTGGCCAAGGTAGCCCTTGACGCCCTGGCTCAGGTGCTTCTCCCAGAACTCGCCCGTGGTGACGACGCCCCATTTCGACGAGAGGTACGAGGCGGTCGAGCTGTGGGGCAACAGCGCCGTTGCGGTGAGGATGCTTGCCTCGAAGATGCCGGTGACGGCGAGGGACGAGTGGAACTGGCGGGAGAGCTTCTCGACAAGCGAGTGGACGCTGTAGCATGCGACGAGCACGCCGTCGTACTGGTCAAGCTTGCCGCCGTTGACGAGGTCCTTGACCACGACCTCGGTGCTCAGCTGGATGTCGGCGTCATCGTCGATGCTCGCCGGGCTCTCTGACGGTGCCGTGTACGTGTGGATCTCGAGGGACTGACACGGAAGTCAGCCTCTGCCGCCATGCGATCCCCGTCCTCATCCTCATCCTCCTCCTGATCCTCCCCTTTTTCTTCTTTTGTTTCGTTTTCATAAAGTCATGGCATTCTTGACCCCCCGGCTTACATCGTGCAAGGGCATTGCTTGTATGGCCCTCTCCATGCCCCTCGTCATGTCTTCTGACGAGTTGGGGTTGATCACGAGGATCTTGATATTCCGTCGAAGTACGCGGGTCGTCATGGTTGCTTGCTGCGGACAAAACAGTCTTGGAGAGAGGGAGATAGAGAGAGTGTGTGTGACTCGACCAACACCGAGCCCGCGCGAATTTCAGGTGGAAAAAAAAAATGAGTGTGAAGCTGCCCGTACTCCACGTCCTTCGAGCTCCTTCATCCATGGCCCGCCGAACAGCGGCCGTCAACAGGTGGGGAGTTCTCCCGTCAATGTGGGGCTGTGCCGGTCGCTGTATCTACGTAGTACCTACTATGTAGAGCACCTTCCCTCAGTGACAGTGCACAACCCCCGAACCCGGCCTGCGCTGCGGGGTATCACGTGACACCTAGTAGCTCAGCCACCTCTGGGCTTGACGATCCAGGTGCAAGAGCAAGCAGGAGACTGGAAGGCAGCGAACCCAGCCCAACCCCACTATCGACG
>JASUDE010000217.1:0-13219 GCA_034509685.1 Colletotrichum cereale | reverse complement strand
CCCCCCCCCCCTAACCCCGCCCCGGGCCCCCCCCCCCCCCCCCCCCCCCCCCCCCCCCCCCCCCCCCCCCCCCCCCCCGCCCTTCCGCTAGAAGCTCTCAACTTTCTAGCTTATAGCTTCTGCTTTCACAATGGCAGCCGAGGCCCCCATCGGTAAGACGCAATGCTTCTGATGTAGCAGCAGCAGCAGCAGCAACAGTTGCTTGGCTCTGCTGCTGTCATGACTGTTCCCGTCCCTTGATGCTGCGATTGGGGAGGTGGCTGACGCAAGATCCACAGTCCTCGACGGAGGAACAGGTTTCCTCAAGGTCGGCTATGCAGCGCAGAACTTCCCCGAATTCCAATACCCTTCCATCGTCGGCCGACCGATCATCAGAACCGAAGAGAAGGGCGATGACAACGATGTGGCCATCAAGGACATCATGTGCGGTGACGAGGCGGCCGCCGCCCGGACGATGCTCCAGATCAGCTACCCGATGGAGAACGGCATTGTCAAGAAGTGGGATGACATGCAGCATCTCTGGGACTACACCTTCTTCGAGAAGATGAAGGTCGACCCGCGCGGCCGCAAGATCCTGTTGACCGAGCCCCCGATGAACCCGCTACGCAACCGCGAGCAGATGTGCGAGGTCATGTTTGACCGCTACGGATTCGGTGGAGTCTACGTTGCGATCCAGGCCGTGTTGGCCCTTTACGCCCAAGGTACGTCACGCCCGCAAGCTTTCCGGCCCTTCAATTGGAAACGGTGCACGGCGGGGTCTGACATTTGGTGACCTCCAGGTCTCAGTTCCGGTGTCGTCGTCGATTCGGGTGACGGCGTGACCCACATCGTCCCAGTGTACGAGTCGGTGGTGCTGAACCACCTCACGCGCAGACTGGACGTTGCGGGCCGCGACGTCACGCGCAACCTGATTGCGCTCCTCCTGCGCCGTGGATACGCGCTCAACCGAACGGCCGACTTCGAGACGGTCCGTCAGATCAAGGAGAAGCTCTGCTACGTCTCGTACGACCTGGAGCTGGACAAGCGCCTGAGCGAAGATACGACGGTGCTGGTGGAGAGCTACACGTTACCCGACGGCCGCGTCATCAGGGTGGGCAGCGAGCGTTTCGAGGCACCCGAGTGCCTGTTCCAGCCTCACCTCGTGGACTGCGAGCAGCCCGGTATCGCCGAGTTCCTGTTCAACACGATCCAGGCCGCCGACGTCGACGTGAGGTCGTCGCTGTACAAGGCCATCGTCCTGTCCGGTGGCAGCAGCATGTACCCCGGTCTCCCTTCACGTCTGGAGAAGGAGCTCAAGCAGCTGTGGCTGACGCGGGTCCTGGGCGGCAACCCGGAGAGATTAAACAAGTTCAAGGTCCGGATAGAGGACCCGCCCCGCCGGAGACACATGGTGTTCCTCGGAGGTGCGGTGCTGGCCAACATCATGGCCGACAAGGAGAGTATGTGGGTGACCAAGGAGGAGTGGGATGAACAGGGACCGCGTGTGCTCGAGAAGCTCGGTCCGCGATGAGCAGTTGCTCCCTCTTCTTTCTATTTCTCTCTCTCTCTCTCTGTGGGGTTGGGGTCCGTCTTAGTCTTGGTGGTAGACCTAGCATGCATGTGGCACGTTTTAGAGCCTCGTTTTTTTGTTTGTTTTTCTAACGAAAAAGTCGACAAAGTCTGTTTACTTGGCATTGTGTAACTCTAAACGTACATTGTCACTTGAATGAAGTTTGTCCAAGCGTTGAGGCTTAATGTAACCAAGAGGAAAAGAGCAAGGGGAAAAGAGCAAGGGACGGGAACGTCGCGGCTGGCCTGGTCTGCCCGCCAACACCGTGTGTCGGGCCTGCTGTTTTGGCACTGTAGAGAGAGGTAGTTTACCGCTACCACCTACCAAGAGATAGCGACGCCCTGGCGAAATGTCGTCTGCTGCCTCCTTGTGAAACGCCACTTTAACCTACTCTCTTCTTCTCTCTCTCACCCTCTCTCTCATACACCCATATACAACCCCAGATCCGGGACTTTCATCCTCTCATTCCCTTTTCGCCAGTCAGCGGTTATCCGACGGACTCGCTCGCTCCCGTCTTGACAGGCTCGTGAACCGTTCCCTTCCCACCAGGCGTTCTCTTCTTGCACTGGGATTTTTCTGCCCAGGCTTCTTTTCTCCGCACTTCTCGGTCCCGTCATCGCTCGGTATCGCATACAGTAAACAGCGAGAACGCGCGACTGGCCGACCCGTCACAATTGCGGGCATCCAGGCACAGCCTTTTTTTGACAGGGCAATCAATCAATTACCATTTCCCAGTCGCGCCCGCATCGTAAACGGTGTTCGTGGACCTGCAATCACATCCCGCCAACGGCCCGAAGATCCTGGCCGAGTCTACCCAGCTACCCAGCGTTTCCTCCGATCTCCGGGCCGCCTTGCAGTTGAGGAGGAGAGGAGATAGGGATAGGGAGAGAGAGAGAGAGAGAGAGAGAGAGAGAGAGAGAGAGAGAGAGAGAGAGAGAGAGAGAGAGAGAGAGAGCAGGGCTCCCACACCCACATCGGTAACCCCCCGCGCGCGCGCAAGCGTGCACAGAGAGATACAACCCCATCACCAGCCGCCTAGCCAAACAATTCGTTTCCGGGCCTCGCATATTCCCTTTCTTTTTTCTTGTCGTATCCGACGTGTATAACCGTTTTAATCGGGCATTACGCCCTGCGCCTGCGGCATAAGACGGCTCGGATAACCCCCAAGCACGCACACCAACTGCCTTGACACCTGACGAGGACATCGCACCATTCTCCACCTTGGGCGGCGCACGAGGCTCTGGCCGGGTTCTGGCGCCTAAGCTTATCCTTGAAGCTGAATTAGACGGGGCCGTTGAGTTGGAAGATCTTGAGTTCTGGCTTCTCACGGTGCTGGACGATTGACCCTGCTTTGCCAGACCGCCCTCGGCCTTTTTGGAGACTCTGACCGAAGCTACCGTCTTTTTTTTTTACCCCCGTCTCAGACTCAAAGTTGCCCCGAGTAATACCCATTGGGGAAAGGAGTGCTCCATTTTCGCCACGTTTCGGCGAAGTTACTTGGAACAAACGAAAGCAACGTCCGGGTTTCCCGGGATTGGGCAGCTGAAGCCTAGTTTCAAAGACTGGGTCAGAGACGAGCGACTGCAATAAAGCGCTTCACATTACAGTGCCGACTCGAGGAAGCAAGGCACGACGGAGCCGAGCGGGAGGAACTAGGGAGTAGAGGCTTGACAAAAGACCCTTACGAATCACTGCCACGGGTTGTATTTTTGGGGGGGAAATAACCCGGTACCCCGGTGGATATCTCGAACTCGACCCCAATTCGAATATCAAAGTCAGCGGCGAACCTTCGCAGCGGACAATGAGTCTGACCAACCCGCCAACGTCAACCGTCACCTCGGGCCCTAGCTCGGTGCGGACGGGCAATCTCAAGAGAAGTGTCCAGGCAGCGTTTGAAGGTGAGTTTTGACATTTGCTTTCGAGTCCGGGTCCATCATCGTACACTCTTCACAAATGCCCCGGAGACCTCCGCTGTCACTTTGCCCCTCCTAACTCTCCAATTTTTTACCCTCTTACCTGACTCGAGTTTACCGTCATCGTGTCGTTCCGAAAAGGCAAGCCGAGAGTCAAGCGACATGCCGAACGTGAGGGAGAGACTAGCAATCTGCGGCCAAAAACAAGAAACAAAAACCCCACCGCAAAGGGGACGTCAAGTTGTGATGGGCGAAGAAGAAGACAACGAGTGAGATATACGTCGCTGTTTATTCCCGCTGCCGCCACCGCCGTCGCCGTCGCCGTCGCTCTTTGCGCTGTTACCCTCTATCCGGTGCTATTTCCCTTGTTGTATAATCTTATCCACATTTTTCTCCTCTTGTTGATCGACCACCACCACCACCACCCCGGGTGTTCCATCCATCCGCTTTACGTTACGTATCGAATCGTATCTCGTCAAATGCACCCCCCTCCCCTCCGAATCCTGCATATCTTAGGCTCTACTGCACACACCCACATTCCCTCCCCCCCCCCCCGCTCTCTCTCTCTCTCTCTCACTCTCACTCTCAATCTCACAAGTAGACGGTTTCTAAGGAGCTGCGAGCTGCTCGGGTATTGGGCCTAGCTTTCTTTCTCGCTTGCCGTTCCTAGTCATCCTCACACTCTACATGTTCGCTTTGCCCCATCTTCCGACAAGACAATTCTTGTACGGATACACACCCACCAACCCCAGCACATAACATCCGAACAGCCATCCCTTCCCCCCATCCCAACCCTATTCCTTCCCCCCCCTCTTATTCCGTGCTGCCGGGTATCCCATCCCGCCTTCGGAAGGATACATATTTTTGGGGGGGCCTTGCATCTGCACCCTGGGGACTCCTCTTTTTTCCCTCTCCACCGCTCCTTGCATCTCACACGATCGCTCTGCCAAGAGGGAGAGGGTTCCGGCGCAACTTCGCGAGCATTGTGCTGTGAATTGTATTCCGGCGGGCAACAGGCTGCATTCTTCCGCCGGCGCCGCTTTCTGCCATTGCTGTTTATAGCTTAGAGCATCCCCCGCGAAAGCCCAAAGCCCGTCTGCCTCATCCAGCCCCCAAACCCGAGGCCTGTCTCCCCTTGGACCAGCGGTGAGCTCTGCCTGCTGCTTGCCTTGCGGCTATCGTCAGCTGCGTGTTGCTTCCTGAAGCCTCGCCTGGCACTACCTGCTTACGGACGCAAATAGCCAAAGAGAGCATGTGTCATTGGTAGAGCGAGTGCATACCGTGTTTCCCTTCCCGAACCTCCTCCTCTCGCCAACCCCCCAAACCATATACCTCACCTCGTTTTACCAAAACAAGTAAATCTTTTGCACTCTTCTCGGACAACATGTGGAGGGGCATCGGCTACGGCGGCCTACACAGTCACAGCTCCTGTATTTGACATCCTCTCCCCAAATCTCACATCGGTATCCACTTCACCCGCCATCGGCCTTGCTGACCGAACTTCTTACAGACCCGGCCGACCGCGGCCTCGGCCACATCAACTACCAGCCCAAAGTCCGCGTCATCGAGCGGTACAAGGTCGTGGGTTTCATTAGCTCCGGAACCTATGGCCGCGTCTACAAGGCCCTCGGCCGCCAAGGCCAGACGGGCGAGTTCGCCATCAAAAAGTTCAAGCCCGACAAGGAGGGCGAGCAGATCTCGTACACGGGCATCTCCCAGTCCGCCATCCGTGAAATGTCCCTTTGCAGTGAGCTAAAGAACGCCAACGTCATCAAGCTCATCGAGATCATTCTCGAGGACAAGTGCATCTTCATGGTCTTCGAGTACGCCGAGCACGACCTGCTGCAGATCATCCACCATCACACGCAGAACCCGCGCCACCCGATCCCGCCGCAGACGGTCAAGAGCATCATGTTCCAGCTCCTCAACGGGTGCCAGTACCTCCACGCCAACTGGATCCTGCACCGCGATCTCAAGCCCGCCAACATCATGGTCACCTCGGCCGGCGAGGTCAAGATCGGCGACCTGGGACTCGCGCGTCGCTTCGACAAGCCGCTGCACTCCCTCTTCAGCGGCGACAAGGTCGTCGTGACCATCTGGTACCGCGCACCGGAACTCATCCTCGGCAGCCGTCACTACACGCCCGCCATCGACATGTGGGCCATCGGCTGCATCTTTGCCGAGCTGCTGTCCCTGCGGCCCATCTTCAAGGGCGAGGAGGCCAAGATGGACAGCAAGAAGACGGTGCCCTTCCAGCGGAACCAGATGCAGAAGATTGTCGACATCATGGGCCTGCCCTCCAAGGAGCGGTGGCCGCTGCTGACGGCCATGCCCGAGTACCCCCAGCTGTCGACCCTGCAGCCGCCCATGACGCCGCACCACCACGGGCACCACGGACACCATCGCGGGCACGGGTACGGCCACCACCCGCCCGCGCCGAGCGGGTCGAACCTCGAGAAGTGGTACTACAGCACCATCTCGCAAGGGGCCTCGAGCAGCGCGACCCCGGCGCCGCAGAGCAGCGGGGCGCCGCTCGCGAGCCTGGGGGCCGAGGGGTACAAGCTCCTGGCGAGCCTGCTGGAGTACGACCCCGTGGAGCGGCTGACGGCGGCCAAGGCGCTGCAGCACCCGTTCTTCTCGACTGGGGACCGGCTGAACGCGCACTGCTTCGAGGGGCTGAAGAACGAGTACCCGCACCGGAGGGTGAGCCAGGACGACAACGACATCCGGACGAGCAGCCTGCCCGGGACCAAGAGGAGCGGGTTGCCGGACGATTCGCTAGCCAGGCCGGCGAAGAAGATGAGGGAGGTGTGAGACCCGTTCATTCGGGCTCGAGGATAGCCAAGAGGAGCGGGAGATGTACAAAACCACAGCATGACATGGCGTTCTACTGGCATCAGATCATCGCACAACACACAGGGTCAGGGCTTGGCGGGGAATGGCGTCGGGAGTATTGATTACGGGCGGGACTGGTTGGTGCGCATGGGTATCATTTGTGTGTGTAAGGGTTGATAGAGGAGAAATTCACAGGCGTTGCAGACGTAAAGACAAAGAGGGCTCGATTCGAGGCGATGAATGAGACCGGGGCTTCTCGGTCCACGTGTGTGTGTGCCCCATCGAGCAAGACTCGCGTCAGTTTGGGCTCTTTCCAGGTGTGGTTTGGCTTCTGGCGAAGGTCAAGGTTGTGTGTGTTGATATATCCCTTGGCGAGCAACGCCTCGTGTCGGGCAATGGCATGAGCTTCCCGTGTGGTTGGTGGTGTGGCAAGAGAGTTGGTTGCTAGCTGGGAGATAAGACTTGAACTTATAACCCAAATAGCTCCGATATTTTGCTATACTAATTGAGCTTCACGAGCTGAACTATTTAAAAAGAAAAGTTGGAGACATCAGGAATCGAACCTTTGGAAGGGGAGGGAGGGCAAACGTTGGATGATTAGCGAATGTGTGAATATCAATGGCGAAGAATAAAAAACGATATATCATCCAAAAGGCATTAGGGATATGGATAGAGCATCGAGGGGACGGACAATCGTGTTGGAAGATCACGAAATTGGGCGATGAGGTCCTTTCAACACCCCCCGCCCACACATGTAATCGTCATAGACAACAAGACTTTTTGGGGAACCGCCGGGGTACGTTGTTGGTTTTTTGATGCATTTCATATTTGAGAGAATCATGAACCCATTCTCCCCCGTTTCACGCCGCGTTGAAGACTCTAGTATTGCGCGGCCGGCCCATATCAAAACCTCGCCGGACCGACACAGGGGGACGATGCAAAAAAAGCCCGCATTGTTCCGTCGAATAATGCACACAAAGCCGCAGCCCGAAATGGATATCCCCATGAGAGAGAGAGAGAGAGAGAGAGACGAGGAGGGAACGTTCCCCCCGGAGCGGAACAAACAACACGAAGAGCCCAAAGACGATATTTTGAATTCGTATGTTCTTTTTTTTGATGTTCCACCAAACGCCGCCCACTGTTTTGCGGATGATCCGGGGGAAAATCCCTCGCGTGCCTTAACCCTAGGCAACAAGGCGAGACGCTTATTCCTTCTTCTTCTTGGCACCCTTGACCTTCGCCGTTCCGCGCAGAGTCTTCTGGCGGTTCTTGCGCTGCTTGCCTGTGGAGCGCGAGGAATGTCAGTCACGTCTCTTGTGTACGAGTGTATCGATTTGCCACCGCGGCGCGTGTCGTCAAGGTGCGTCAGGGTCTCGGAGACGGACGAGTGTCCAACCCGATGACCCGTCACACCCGCGGCAGCAATCGGATGGGAGAGAGAAGAAGAAATCGACGTACGCTGCTGTCTGCTGGCCTTCTCGATCTTGTTGGCCTGGCCGACACGGACGAGTCTGTAGTGGGGCTCGAACTTCTTCATGGCCTCGGGGGAGTCGTAGACGAGGGCGAAACCAGTGGTCTTGCCGCCACCGAACTGGGTGCGGAGGCCGAAGACGTTGATCTGGTCCTTGGTCGCCTTGTAGAGGGAGCCAAGCTTCTCGCGGAGCTCATCCTTGGAGATGTTGGCACGGCCGGGGTGGAGGATGTCACTGCGAGGCATCGACCGTCAGCATTTCCCAACGCACAATGAAAATGAAAATCTTCATCAATCCCCGGGCGCGCGCACGCCAGCCTAGTCCGTCCTCCTCCTCATCATCATCGTCCGCGGCTGTCTTTTGAGCGGCTAATTGAGGCGTGTGTCGGTATGCCGGCTGTGACGATGCCTCCATTTCCCTCCTCCGTTTCCCTCCTCTTTCGATGTTGCCTTTGTACGCGCTTTTGCTTCCGTGGGAAAATGATATCTGGAGGGGCAAACTCACACGACCATCTGCTTACGGCCAAGCAGGGGGTTACGGATGAACTTGCGAGTTCGCAGGGTGACGGGGGTGTCGACGTCCGCCATCTTTGCGGTCGGGGGGGGCTGATCTGTCTGTCGAGATGGGGTTGGCGCTGGGACAGAAGAGTCGGAAAGGTGTGGTATCGTCAAAAAGTTCAACAGAGTGATTGAGGTTGATGGGGCCCCGAGAGTTTTCGCCGCCCAAACTGTGGGTGGAAGCCCTAATTCGATGCCTGAGGCCTGAAGAGCCGCACCAAAAAACAGAAATCACGTGTGGCCGCTTGCTGCACGGACCATCTCTCGTTTCCGCGAGGGTCAGCTGACCTATTCGGAATGGGATTTTGCCTTTGGCAGTACGGGAAAATCGAAAAGTCAAGGGGCTGCACGGTGCACCTCTTTTTCACCCCAATTCTGAGTCAGCATTGGTTCTTTACAACGCTGGTGAGTATCAACTGAAGAAGAGACTTCTACGACTTGTCGCTTGGTGATTACTCTAGCGAGTCTTTCGGATCTGGGATTCTCTCTGTCTCTTCAGCTCAATACGGTTGAACTCTGGGCTTCTACTTGTTGGTGAAAATTGCCTTACGTTCAGTCGGCAAGGACATATAAACACTGCTAGGCATCTTGCAGGGGGGCACTATTGAGGTGTAAACTTGAAGCTTCATATCCCACCGAATCAGGCAGCATACGACGGTTTCGCGAGTAAAACGTCATCCGTATTGCGGCCATGTCGAGTTTTCTTCCCACGTCAGACCCCGTCGAGCGGTTCTGCCACCAGTACCTTCAACTGGAACCGACCCTTGACTACCCTGCTGCCGAGGTCATCCGGGAACAACCAGCGCAAGATGTCGTCTATAAGAAACTCTTCTCGGATGAGGGGCCCCGTTACAGCCCTCCAGCGAGGTACCGCCTAAAAGTCCTGAAGGAGCTTGTTGCACGCATCGAATCGAGCATCGAGGATTGGGACCAGCACGTAAGCGCCCTCTACTACAAGACGGCGCGTGCATTCTCCTCTGACGGTGCCTAGGAAGTCTCGGAAGATCTCATGACAGCCTTGTCGGAATCCCTCGCAACCCCGATGCCTTCTGAGATATCCTCTGCCCAGCAGAAGGCCTACGTCACCTATCACCTGGGCAGCCTTGAGCAGAACCCTTCCGGGACGCACTTGCATAAGCCTGACATCACCCTGCTCGAGTCTCGGTCGCTGATCTCTGCGTCTGGCACCACGGGCCTCCGGACATGGGAGGCTGCGTTGCACCTAGGGCAATATCTCTGCGCGAACCAGCAAATCATCCAAGGGAAGCGGATTCTCGAACTGGGAGCCGGCACCGGATATCTGGCCATCCTCTGCGCCAAGCACCTCGCCGCCACGCACGTCGTTGCCTCGGACGGGTCGGATGATGTTATCAATAACCTCCCAGAGAGCTTCTTCCTCAATGGCCTGCAAGAAAGCAGTCTGGTCAGGCCGATGGAGCTGAGATGGGGTCATGCCATGGTGGGAACAGAAGACCAACGGTGGAACAACGGTGAGACTGTCGACGTGGTCATCGGGGCAGACATCACCTACGACCAGAGCATCATCCCGGCTCTCATCGCGACCCTCCACGAGCTGTTTTCCTTGTTCACGGACGTCGAAGTTTTGATATCCGCAACCCAGAGGAACGAGGCGACGTTCGAGGCGTTCTGCAGCCGTTGCCGTCAGCGCGGGATGGGCCTCAGCTACGTCGACTTCCCGATACCCGCAAGGGCGCGGCAAGCGGGCCCGTTCTACAGCGATAGCGTACCGATTCGAATCTGTCGAGTGTCGGCGCCATCCAGCACGGGTGCGATGTGGTGAGGTGGTCGGTTGGGCGGACTATTTTGTTCGGACGCGGTGTTCATGTCGCAGCTGTACCACCGACTTCCATGACACCTACCCTTCGCGTGACATGGCTCTCCAAGACACAACACCTCGGGTGAAACTCTAGGCACTCGCACATGCAATGGGTACAAGCCGGGACAAGACATGATGAGGTCCTAGTAACGATGCCCTTGGTCATCCGCATCGTCACGAGTACCGGCTCTGGACCTCTAGATATCTCTGGCTCGCACGTCATTGGGTAGTGAAGAGGACATTGGCAGCAAAGTCAAAAGTCATTGACGATCGGTTCAACCAGCGTGGGCAGACAATCATGAGAGAGATCCAAGGCTACTTTCCAGAGCGGAGCAGCGAGTTTGACTCGCTGATACTTTGGACTCGCAATCCAACACGAAAGGTTGTCTGGAGGCCCAATAAGGATCAGCAAATGACACGCATGCAGGTTGCCAAAGAAAAAAACTCAGGGTCCAAGTTGAGCGCTGAATTCCGGATTAGGTGAGCTAGCCGAACGCCTCCCGATATGCGAGAAACTTTCAGTCAAGGAAGAGGGGGTACTGTGGTGAACTTGTCGATTTCAAGGGTGGACGAGGGTTGTAGAGCATCGAATAGTATCATCATCCTGGAGCCAGAGGATGGGGGAGTGGGCTCACGGCACCCGGCCGGAGTTTCGATGATGGAATGGAGGTGTGCGCTCCTAAGGGTTCTGAACCGTTGTGCCATCTCGAATAACTTTGTAAGACTTTTGATGGCAGTCCATCGCGAACTAGCCCGACTGTTAGGTTTGTCGCCCGTCAGGACATGATGAACTTTCCCCGCATTTCCAAAAGGCCAAGCCGGTGTGGTCTGGTGCTTCGGCAGTCTCAGAACGCGGACAAGGTTCGAAAGGCTGCCGGTGTTCAGAATGAGAGGGTGGTCGGCCGGTGGGGTGTTTTTCATGTTCCGAGGTCTCTTCTTCCTCCCTCCTCCCCGGCCTGCACCCCATAAACTCAATTCACGGCAGGAGCCTTGTTGGGTTAAGGAGGAATTTAGTTTTACGTAAGGTTGTGGTGGTAGCAGACGCGGAGATGACGCTCCGGCTTGATGAAGTACGGAGGCGGCGGCGGCGGCGACGACGACGACGACGGCGACGACGATGATGAGAAGCTGGACATCATATCGTGGATATTCGAGATGTGGCTGGAATCATTGGAGCACGTTACTATACGGTGCCACGCAAGCTCGGTCAGAGTGACGTTGGGAGGTCGTGTGGCTCACACGAAGGAGCTTACCCTTGCACATCATTCAGAAATGCGATTTGGGGGAGCTCGATGATTGGGCGTATTGGGGAGGGGGGAGGGATCCGGGATCACAAGCGCCTTGCCAATACACCGGGACTGCCACGGTCTAGCCATTCGGGAGGGGGGGCACATTCTCGGACTTTCTCTCTGACGCATTGGGGGATCGATGAAAAGACGACGGGAGCAATAAAGGCGGTGACAAACAGGGCAGCGTCAAGCGGGTTAAGACGAGGGCGATGAAGTCATCGCATCCGGCGCGTGGATGAGCATCGAGAAAAAGAAGGTCTCGGCTCGAGGGCCGGCGCTGGGCATCTTCTATTGGAATGGGGAGTTCGGTTGAATGCGTTGTCGGGGGGGAGAAAGAGAGAAAGAGGGTGTGTGGTTTCGCGACATGCCAAAACGTCTGAAAGAATGGCCCGTCAGTGACCACACCCCGTTTCCATCTGTTGGGCCCCGAGAGGGCTTCTCTGCAAGGTACGCAACCTCCCCCCCCCAAATCCATGGTCTCGTGCTTGCAATCGCGATACGCTGGCCGTCGATCACCGAGTCTGGATTGTCAGGCGAGGCTGATGCTGCCCGATGATTTGACGATGCGTGTCCCGACACCCGGTCGAGCTTGTGCAGGGCGCCAGCAGGCCGAACAGAAGGAGGCGAGGTTTTCCTCTCCGGACGTATGTCCGTTTGCGTGCCCGCTTTTGACGTAGTGATGCGGTGGTGTTTTTTTTTTTTGGCTACACGTACTCTGTACACTAGGATGAGGTAGCTGTCAACTGAACTACGGATACGTAAGTAGGTATGTACCGTACACCATTCGCCGCTGACCGCTGGCTCTTGGGGTTTCATGCCCATCTCACTCGTCTCTTGCCTGGTAAACTGGGCCGGAAAGCTGGCCGGACAACTGTGCTTCTATAATATTAAAGCAAAGGTTGGCGGGTCGTTATGCGAGTGGGCTCCTCGTCTCCGTCCCCAGATTAATCAAAGCGAGGGGTGAAAAAGAAGAAGAAGAAGGAAAAGAAGAAGAAGAAGCCTGATGAGTACAGGTACATGCATCGTACCTCATCGAGGCAAAACAAAAATCCAGGCAAGCAGGAAACGTGGGATGGATGATTGAGACACGGACGGGTGGTGAGCCACATGGGCTATCGAAAGTGAGGCCATGTACGTCACCTTGTGCTCACACTTATCTTGTGAAGGATGCAAGTACAACATGCCACCAGCCTCATCGGCGTCAAGGCCCTACCTACACTGCACTACACTACACTACACTACACTACACTACACTAACCTCACTGAGACAATCTGACAGCACGCACACACACTCACTCAATCACTCACTCAATCACGCATAGTGGACGGCAAGCCACTTCATCACATCAGACTTTTTGAATGAGACAAGTCTGACATCGGCCGTCTTTTCCTCGCATTGCCATGTATCATTGTGATATAACGTGGAACACCCCCGATCCCTACGGAGACCAGCAGCATAAACCCGAACAAGGACCGCAATATCCGGAGGAGTTTACCGGGCATCAACATCAACAATCACGAGAACAAGCGGCTGTTCCCACCGAGCACAGCCATACGCCGCCCCATCAACAGCAATAGCAATAGCAACAGCAACAGCAACAACATCGGCATAACGACCGTTTCCGCTGCGGGTTCCCTCCCATTCGCCCAGAGACTTTGCATCATCAGGAACCCCCCCCCCCCCTTACAGCAGCTGCAGCCCGGCCCAACGCGCTAGTGGCCAGCTGAGGTCGATTTCGCCCCCCAGAGACTGTCGCACCTTATCAG